>KB663699.1:1199104-1343920 GCA_000349025.1 Anopheles minimus
CTTTCTGCTAGACGCCGAAGCCAGCAGTCTATATTCATCGGGCAGCGAGAACGGAGCAATTTAGAATAAACTTAATAATTAGAAATCTAATTGTTGTATGATTTTTGTTCCTACCTCCGAACAAGAAACCATAACTATATATCGTATAACTATCCTAATACTAGTTTTTATTTTCCCTACTCTGAAAACAGGTGTCTGTATAGTTATGTTACGCACTGTACGGCAGTTGTATTGTAATGGGCACGAAGCATGTTCCACACGCTACAAAGAAAGAAACTAATTTTTGACAGATTAACGGCGCTTTTTCCCCCCTTACAGCAGCAGTAATCGGTTCTGCACTTTTTAACGTTAACCAAAGTAGATCGTTAAAAGTCGTACAACGCTTACAACGCTGTCACGGACCAGGTGGTTCGGTTATTAGAGCATTAATGTTTGCTAATGTGTGAAAAGGTTGTTGACACTGATCACGATGCCAGGAGCTGATAAAAATGCGTGTATCATATCTTCCCTTTTTTCTTCTCGATGTTAAATCCGGAATTAATGGGGCGTTTTTTGTTGGTGGCACTATTCCTTTGGGTTTCATCTTATTGCATTATTTTTTTAGTTATAACGAACCCATATCTAACAATCATAAATTACTTATTTCATTACGGCTATTCTAGCCGAAGGCATCTACAGCTAATATATAAACGAAAGGAAGGGCTTCCTTGCCAAACGGAACCAGTTGAGCGAGCAAAAATCAATTCGAATTAGAATGGTTCCCTCTGTGTTCTGCTGCCCGTGGAGTACCCGGCTAGCCCCAGCGGGTGTTTAGAAGAGAAAGAAAAGATTATACTGTCTTAAGTCAAAAACGCACACCAATGACTAGCATAGCCACAGCACGGTGTGGATGGAAAACATTGAGCGACGACCCATATGATAGAAACTCGGCCAAAGTTCACCAGGGGGGCTGCTAAAGTGTTCTTTTCCTAGCCGATTTCTTACTAGTGTGTTGGTTATACGCACCGCGTACACCGCTTTCGTCACGTCACATGCTGAGCTGAGTAGAACGGCTTTAGAAAGCGAGCTATGTTCGAGTCAAGATATCATATAGACGGCCAAGGCACAAATCTTTTAGCCAATGTATTTTTAATTTCAGTGAAGAAGAGAATATGAGAAACCAATGAAAATAAATTATAGGTATATTTGATCACATAATAAATAAAGAAAACACTGATATCAATAAATAAGTAGGCTATCTACAGAAAACTAAAATATTTAACTCGATCGTGATCGTATTGATTATTTTGCTAAAGTAGTGATTTTTTTTTCTGGTAGTGCAAGAACCAGAAGACTTTTTTTAAACCAAAATCTGCCTTGCGTTAAAAATAATAAAATCCAATGTTTCAAATAATAATGTTGCGGATATCTCAAAGCAAAGCAGCGCGACTACCATGGCATTACAATTGACTCTTCGCCTGACATTGACACCGTCCAGGGAGCGACTGACATGAATATTTATTATTAGAACTCCCTTTTCTTTCCACACTTCATATTTCATGACTCAGCCAGTTGGAATTTCGTCGGAACTGCTGTCGTCCCTAGCATACGAGAACAGTGAACTTCTGAACTCTTCTATACCAGAAGGCGCAGAAAGTTCGCAAAGATGCCACCCAAGCCCAAATGTGTGACGTCAGGTTGTCTAACATTAGGGTAGCGTGAGCTATCACATTACAATAAGAATCTCGTAAATGTTGCCACGTTTTGCTATTACGTTACGTCTCCAAATGCATCATTTCTCAATTGTGTAGCCAATGTGGTGGAAAGGTGAACCATTCACCAGTGGCAAAGTGGATGTAATAAAGAGTTCATACCTTCAAGCTTCCAAGAAGTATGCCATTAGTGTAATGCACGAGAATTCATTTTCCCTTTCGTTTCAACAGTCTGGGCGTCATCAGACAACACTTCCTGGTCACAATAATCGTACATCACAATCCATTTGGGTCTTTCACTTGTGTTTTCTACACATTGGTTAGGTTATTGAATGGCGAGATGACATCGCACCAAATAAAGATAATAAAACCCACATTCAATGCCACAGGAGATGTGTCGCGAGAATAACTCCTGCACAGAAAACCGGTTTATTTTGCATAATCAATAGCGCGTCCCTGTCAAGATGGATATCACACTTCGTTGAAGCAGGAAGTTTGAAAAAAATTACTTTTAGACATCATCAAAGTGTTTGTTTTGTCCATCTCCAACTACCAGCATAAAGATTACTGCCCATGTATGATGCTCTCAAACGATCCGTCTCCACGACTAACGATTTTATTCCATTTCCCACCCAGTGTTTTTTTTTCCTTTTTGCGACGATCAGTTCAACTAAAGGTTGAAGTATTTGCACCACGCGGTTCTGACTCATCATTGGAGCCGTCCTTTGTGGAATGACAGCTTGTCTGTGCGGCAATAGCTCCAACTCGCACCCATCGGAAGAAACGCATCGTTAAAAACCATAAAGCGTACATAGTTGTGGTAACATTGTTGCCAGCTCAAGTAATGGGAAGATAAAAATTTCCCATTTGTACCATGCAGGAAATTCTTGGATCGCGAAAAAGATGCATATTTTTGTGTTACATTATTCTTGTAAAAACATTACCAAACTCGGCTATAGTTTATTAATTCGTACTTGTAGTTGTTTTTTTCTCTAAGGTTAGTTACAAGGCCTAGTTGCATAAGTATAATTTATTATTGTGTAACATATATGCAGACAAACCTAAGAATCTGGCGAAAAAAATTCATTCCATAGCATCATCAATAAAATTCTGCAAATTAAATGTCTCTCATTTGAGATACATTGAAAAGATACTTCTAATATAAAAAATATCTTAATTCAACATATAATTCTTGCTGTATGAATAAAGAACGCTTATTGAATACGCCCTGAATGAGTGTACTGTTTAATTGCCTGCCTGCGAAACAAAGCCGTAATGAATAAGAAAAATATATACTAACTTGAAGTAGGAACAAAACTATTGACCTACATTGCGAATCCACGTACCACACAACACTACTCGGGCGGATTCATTGATGCCATGTTTGGAGTTTTGCTATTTTGAATGGAACATAAAAAACACATCACCGCGTGTTTGCGTGTGTGGTCCACGGCAAAGACTTCACACACGGCACTATGCAATCTACCGTCCGTCATCCTTCATTATCAGGTGTGCGACAAACGATCTCAGCTTCATGCCTACCTAGTTGGCTGGCCGTTCTATGTGGTGATGTTGCCATCCTTTACAAAAGCAGCTTAAGAACATTTTGACGATTACACCTGCATAAAGTAGGACAACTGAAAAGCGAACGACCGCTCCCATGGAACTTATCGTTCGGCCCTGCAGTCCTCGTCTGCCGGTGGCCCGCTGGGACAGCCCCGTTGTGGTCTTGATTTTATGCCACCTAGCCAAGGAGTGACTGGAAACCTTTTTATCAACACAATCACATAGCGTAAGGTGAATGTGGGAAAGGAGAAATAGAAGCTCTACAGAGCGCAAGGTACGGAAACGTGTGCGTAATAAAAATGAAATATTTTCACGTCAACGTAAAATTCACGCTGTACCGTGGTGACGAGGTACTACAGTACTATAGCATGCCGAGTGGTAACTACACAACGCACTGGGAAGAAGGTAATCATCAACCGGACAAATCAAAATACTAAAACAAACCCACGACTAAAAGTATGTGTGGTATTTGAGCAGGAAAAGAGATAAAATTGTGTGAGTAGTTAAGTTTGCATATTTTAAAATAAGGTTTAAGGGCCGTATTATGTGCGCTGCTGTTGCTACCTTCTATATTGCGATATGGTTCCAGAGATTACATCGCTAACCGAATAACCGTCCATACGGTGGTACATCATGCTCTTTCAGAACGGACGATAAGACTCATCGTGCAAACAATGTTCGTCAAGCAGCAACTGAACAAGCAAATCGTGCCAGCTCATAAAAGCGACACAAAGCACATCCTCTGGTTCAGAACAAACACAGGAGTAACATTCTTTCGTGACGCCTTCTAAACAATATGCTTTTAGCATCTTACGAAGGTGGTAGTGCAATTCAGAGATCTTAAGTACAAAGAAAAGGATTCAATAAAAGAATGTTGAGAAATATGCACAACATTTTAAAAGCTTCGTCATAAATATTTGTGTAGTTCTTCTAATTTAGTGCTAGCTAATTACTTATCTACTAAATAATCTACTAACATTTGAACTTTTCGGAGTCCTCGGAATAGTTCACGGTCGAGCTCCACCTCTGTGCAGCAGTCTGTTTATCCGGCCTTTCTGGTGGATGTATTCACGCCATCAATCAACCTTGCTTTGGGACTATCATCCCTCTTCGTGCGTGTAAAAGAACTGGGTCGTCTAGCGTCCTTCTGATGAGCCCATGGGTGGTTGAACAGTTGTCAGAAGTCAACATACACGTGGAACTAGTCACTGTAGTCGCTCCTCCAATGTCCTTACAGCCAGAAGGGTCTAAAAATCCAACTCCTTTCGAACGCAACTGAGAGTTAGCTTTAGAAGCTTCTTGGAAAGATCTTCTTGGCAAAACATTTGTTTACTGCATCTTCCCTAATAATTATGGGATCTACTTCTTAACGACCTGTTTTGGTCATGCCGGCCATATAAAGGCTTAATAAACTTATTAATTATCAGGTAGTTGGATCTCACTTCTGAGGAACGGGCCGAATGGGATTCGATCCTTGGTCCTGCCGTATGAAACCGGCGCCGGTATCTCGTCGGCCACTGAACCGCTCCTAACCTATGGATCCTATGGCTTACTTAGCATATTTAATAGGGTGAACTTATAGATAATAATTCTCATATCGAAAAAGCTTTGTGACTTTCTTTTAATTGTTAAAACTGTAGTTGATCATTAACAATCAGCCAACAAGCGATGTTGCCCAAAATCTACTTTCAGTGTTACTTGTCAACAAAAATATCTTTGGCATTAGCAAAACGTATAGTTGTATGCATAGCTGCTAGCTATTGTACTGAATAACTACTTAACGCCGTTAATTGATATCACTTTCTCAAACCCATTCATCTTCAGACTTTTCTTGATAGTTAAATGGCATTTGTTTCGCCGGTTATTCGTTTACCCAGAAACACAGGAAAACCACTCCGAATATAACTCCGAACAAGTCAGCAAAAGTCGACCAAAAACGTGAAAGCATAAATCATTAAGAAACATTGACACCAGAACGATTGTTGGACACCGGTCGCACTGACACAGCCACACGACCACCAGCTTTGACAATACAAACTGGCATCTAGCTACCAGTCTAGCATTATCCAACCAACTCAAGATATTGACTAGCGTCACGAACATTCCCAACTCAAACGCATGCCTCACGGGCCGTAGCAAAAGAAGCTACCGCGTGTTGATAATTGGGCTCGACAGCAATTGGGATCAACTGGTAAAGTCAAAAGATGAAGAAAACAAAAATCCAACTTCCCTTTGGCGCATAACGAAGATCGATCAGTGCAGTGGTATCGTCCACGTGTTCAAGTAATTGTTGGGGGGCTTTTAATGCAGTGATTTTTAATTGCAAATCAACAACAAACCTAAATGAAAAATGACACTCAACCGAACGGAAGGGCAACGAAACGGCACACAGCTAGCCCGAAATAAACAACCCAGGAGTTCGAACATTCGAACAGAACATTGAGCAACACAAGTCATTAAGCATTCGATCGTTTCTACGATAACAGGAATAGCGCAGCAAAATAGACCACGACGACCACTAGCTGCTCTTTTGCTTCTAGATACATCGAGCCGGTATATTTGCGTAAATCGCGTAAACACAAGTTTGCGAATGCTTTGCGACAGCACCGGTGACATCTTTCATCAATCATGGAGCAGTCGCCTGGCAGTCCAACTTTACCCCCTCACCGACGCCACATCCTTCGAACTTCGGACCGCAACGGCATTGCCCTTGTTGGCAGCAGATGGACCTAGGCTTTCACTACTTTTTGTACAGGTTTCAGTACGGATATGGCCACCATTCGCTATGCGGCAAATGTTCGAGTTCGTTAAACAAAGCAAAAACAAAAATCCGTACAGCACCGATCGCCATACGGTACCGACCAATTGGTTCGCGCTCGCTTTTAGCAATAATGGAATGGAGAAAGTATTTCCATCCATAAAACATCCCTTTTGACGGTTTGCACGATTGCAAATGATCGAGTGAATTAATTTAGAAGCGTGCGTTTGGCTGCAGCTAGGTAAGGCTGGGTAGGGTTAGTAGCTAAAGCGCGTAATTATCAACGATTTATCGGCGTTGGTATGTAAGAAAGGCAGAAAACAAAATGTCAAAATTATTTCTCGCTCGGTGTTGTGCGTTCTAAATTAAGGTAGTGGCGGTATAAACATTTGGGCCCATTTATCTGGAAGTTTTTTGGGTTATGGACAGGAAAAAGGTTGATATAAAAAGTGCAACTAGAAAATACACCACCGCAATACTCGGATCGTTATTGAGATAAGCCAACAGGCGCACACATTTTCCTCGACTGCGGACAAACAATCGCTGTACGATAGCGATCAAGCTTTATCGAGCGTTCCGTTCGAGGCGTATTTGGCATTGCATCCGATGTTGCCAACAGATAAGAAGTTTAGACATAAACGTGCAACGTTGCTGCTAAGGCCAAGGTTCTCAGTCGCAGTGCCATGTGCCGTCCGTGAACTATGTAGACACCTGGTTCACAATTAATTACGAACAATAGAACGAGATTATTGGCAATACCTAGAAGTGTCCCTTCTGTCTATCAACATTTAAAGAAGTTTTTTGTTTATCATTTTTGTAATTTATTCACCCCGAATATGCAATCGTAAAGTGCGTTCACCAAAATTCACTACGCGGATCCATTTCCCATTACACGTACCAATTCCCTTTTTCAAAGGCACGAAAATATCGCTCGAAATTAAACTGATTTTTGTACGCATCATAACGCCATAACGATATGAAAGTGCAGCAATGAAGGTGAAAGGAACGGATGCCCCCGAAATGGAATCGTTTAATGACACCTTAAATTATCATCAATTCTTTTTTTCTACATTTCACTTTTGAGCTGCTGCAGCAGGTGTTGCACTTTTCCACGATTTCATTTCGTACCTCGGTTCACTGGTTTGTCTAATTTATGCCACAGACGTCGTAAATTTTATGGCATTGGAATAGGCGAAACATAAATCAAAGCTAAAATTTGGGGTGCAAATAAATTCAATTTAATGCTTCTCTTAACTTCTAGTTACATGCATTAATAATTCAACAATAAACCATAGAAATATCTGCTGCACTAACATCTTATTTTTCTTATTAATGTATTGGTATGATATCAAATGTTATGCACAATTAGATGAACAATTTACAATGAACAGATGAACAATACAAAAGCTAAAGAAATATAAAATCATGAGACCATCATAAAGGTAGCCTAATCTGAAACAGTCTAGCACAAGTGAAGGACTACACCTTGACACTCCCCATTAGGTCACTAAGCTACTATAGACAGAGATATGTAGTAAAACCTACTTCAGACTTCCTACCGTGCAACAATTCAATCTAAAACCCTTTCCAGTGGCCCAACCCCTTCCGGATACCGACAAATCATCCGATTGCAAAAAAAAGTCCCATTGATAAGCGAACGAGAATGTGGCGTGGGGCTGATGGTGTGAACGTAGATTAGCTCTATAAAATTGTGTCCATTTCCAGCATTGTTTTGTAGGTCACCAGAACACATGTTACTATTTTCGATCTGCACATCGAAATGCCTCTATAAATAGTTGCTTCTTTGGAATCTCACACCCATGCACGTACGCGGAAAGAAAACATAGTTTAATGTGTCGTGCTGTAATAGTAAACTATCAACGCCGAGAAGCACAATATTCAATGGCAAGACAATAAAGTTCAATCATTAGGCACACATCGGTGAGCAACGACAGATGAGCCGGGTCCGAAGTGCGCGAGCAAAGCTATTGAATTGCCGTTGTTATACAATGCAAACCAGTAGAGCGAACGATAGCAACCTAAAAGATTGTGGATCTTACTAGAAACGCCTAGAGCTCTAGTAATCATAAAACGATTCAATAATACGGAAAACATTTCAAGAATTAAATTCTATCCAAGTTATATTTCTTATAGTTTCATGAATTGTAGTTTTAATTTAGGAGCATATTGACACATTCTTTACTGTGATGAAGAACGGCCAGATCGTATAGCTTATAATTAGAAGCATAAACTCAAACTTAGTCTGCGTATCGTTCTCCAAACCTTGAAAGAACACCTTATGACTGCGATGTATTTCAAAAAAAAAAAATTAGAATTTTACCTCAAGTACTTTAAAGGTGTAATTTTAATGTCTTCCACAAATGTCTCGGGAAACTACAGTACCATATGAAAGCTATAAGATGCCGTGATTTACAGTGCGCAGTGTAATTACAAGAACACAACGCATTTTAAGATAAAACTCGACGATAAAATGATACATAAAACGCTTTAGTAACTTATAAAGAAACAGAAAGAACCAAAAGTTAACTTTTTCGATTTGGTTTTGGTTCTTGTAATAGAATACTGACGAGAAAACGGCAATATTGAGATACATCCATTAAAAAGTACATTTCAAAATACAAAAAACAGCGTTTTTTTAAATGGATGGTAAATAAGACGGAAAAAGATACTGTAACAAACCAGATAGATTCTAGACATCTATTCATGCGTTGAGAAGATATCTACCTGATTTCTTGGGCAGATCTCTTTGAAAAGAATGATCAGCTGTTGTGTCGTGGACATGGCTTGGACCCATCATTGATGCCATCGGCCAGTTAAATAAATTTGCTTCATGAAGTAGTCCAGTCAATAATATCCAGTCATTAGTTTTTAGATGAATTGTATTTTAGCAGTAGCTTCTATTGTCTGTAATTTTGAGGGATCCACCTGTTGTTTTGTTATCAATATATAAGTGTTTTCAACTATTTGCAGTTTTTTGTAATTTTCGGCAAATGATTAATATCCGTTGATTCTTTTGAATTGAAATAAAATTTCTGCACGATATTAAAAGATAAGACTTTAAAGAATTAAGTTAAGAAGTTTAAAACTTTAAAGAATCAGATTTGAGAAAAAGTTAGTAGTTAATTAGCATCATAATCTTATAGACATTCTTCCGATCATATCTGGCTGACAAACGACGGAATTTCACAGGCCCGGTTTGAGTGGGCACTACGAACCAATTATAGAACAACGTTCTTTCACTGTTCTTGCTATAGCTACCGTAATTTAACTGCTAGATTAGTAAAATTTCAATATCATGTAGTTAGACATTGAAAATGCACAATTGGACCGACCAATCACATGAAAAATTGGAACATTTTGTCACCTTTTCAATGCACTAAAATACTTTGAGTAGTTTAAAAATATGTTTATACCTCATCCTCAATCAACCTTTTGTTCAGCCAAATCAAATAATAAATCAATCAAAGCAAATCAATTTAAAATTACAAAAAAATGCCTTCGAGTAATATGTTTTTGATCTCAAAAAGAACAAATTCTCATAAAGTTATGTTACGCACTGTATAGACTGCTCTGTATGGCTACTCATAAATCTTTACGCCACCTTCAGAATGTGGACCATAAATACCATCTAACGGTCATACGGAAATCTGGGAGATGCTTAAAATATGTCCATGGCTTCCATTTGTACGGGAGAAAACGCGAAGAAGTTGATTGCATTCACACAATACACCAGTCACTCCGAGACAACATGGCACTGAACCTTTGCTACATCGTGCGCGGTATGACCGAGTGAATGGATTTGTAATGCAATAATTAGTCTAGCAGACTTTTAAAAGCTAAAGTATGCCAAAGATATTCTTGCGGCCCAGCTTCGACCGACCGTCGGTAAACAACACTACTCCGTCTTCATCATCTCGACCGGAAAGAGGAGGCACACATGAACTAGTGGGCCATTCGTATCAGTTAAACACAACGGATGAATATCCCCCCCCCCGTGGTCACAACGCCGGGATATGGGGATGATGGGATGAACATGACTCCAGAACCAAACATTTCCTTTTGCGTAGACAGAATAGATGGAATAGCTTGGTAATATAACATCTGCCGCAAGGCAAGTGCATGTTCCCGGGACAACCTACCGCTGCCGTGCTCGGAAGAAGAAAAATGCTTCGCAAAGGAGTTAGGGTGCGGACGCGTACAGTCTGCGTACCGTAGGGTTCATTTTTAGAATCTCCTTGACATCGACACTTCGACAACGTCGTCGACCGGTAGAGCGTGGTGCGTTTTCTCCAATGCCAAATAGGGTGGCACAATACACCCCACTGCCGGTGTGCCAGCGTATTGGTGTGCTGAGGGTGACTTTTTGTTACAGTTAAAGCGCGTGCTTTGGTCGGCAAAACGAGCAAGCGTCCCGGTGCTAGATGCGTACAGAGTGCTTCGAATTCCAACGCTCGGTCCATTGTGCGGGAAGAGTACGGTAGATGATTTTTGTCGCCGCGCTTTTCCTCAATGAAAATATTCCGAAACACACACACACATACATTCGTTTGCGTCCAAATGCCGGATATCCGGTCGACTGTAGTGGTGGTTATGTAGTGTGTGGAATGAAGCAGAAAAGTGGATGGATGCTCCTGGCTGCAGAGCATAGCGCACAGGTTGGATACAGGAAAGTGCCGAACCGTGTGTGTGTGTATATATATGCGTGCCATGGTAACCAACGAAGAGTTCGATGGATGCTTGCAAATTGGGTACGGAATGGTCAGCGAAACTTTCTTTTCTGCGTTTCCATTCAAACACTCTCACATAGGAAAACATATGGCCTTTCATAAGATGACGAACCGTCCTCATTGGGGAGTGGAGCCTTTCTATTTCAGTGCTTTGCCAATTTTGGCAATGGCGACACCCTGCTCTACAAAGGACTGCTACTATAGCGCTGGTCGAATATGGCACCAACAAACGTTCACACCGACAAAACATTCGCTCAAATATCAATGCTAAATGTCAGGCCCGGCCAACCGAGCTATACATTCATGTCCTTAATGCAATCGTTTCGAATGTGAAACCTTTTTACTGCGATGGCCACGAATTGCCTTGAGACCAGAATGAGAGAGTGTGTGTGTGTGCGCCCATTGCAAATGTTTGCTTACGGTGTTATTCTTATGAAAACAAAACAAAAAACATCAACAATACCGCCACCGGGCAAAGCCTTCTTTAACGGTGCGATTCACAATGAAATGTATGTTCACGAAGGATTGGATTGGTTTTTTGTTGAAGATCATCTGCTAAGCATATTTTGATATTTCATTTGCAAAATGGTAACGCGAAAAAAGAAATTCGATGCGCGCACATGCTCTTGACACTGATACAGCGAGCGTTTGTGTTAACAGCTTTAAGCACACGGTCAACCCCTCGTTCTTCCCTTTGTGGATTTCGCTACATCCCCAAGGGTGCCATTCATTCCACAATTCCGCCCACTGGCGGCTGGCTTTATCTTTTCCTGATGAGATTTCGCCAACCATGGAGCGCCCAGCTTCTTCCGCTTTTCTTTTTACACAATCAGCCTCGTAAACATACGCTCGTACGCACACAAACATACAATGCTAGCGCCATAAGCATACACAACGCACAAAATGGATTTTCCTGTTTAACTGTGGTTTTCGTTTTCTTTTGTTTCAATCTATCATACAAATGCACTTTCGGGTCACACATACTCCAACCAAGACAATAAAGAATTGTTGATAAATGAAAAATTCCCTTTATCCTTTAACGGACAAAGTTCTTACCTGTGCTGTGCTTTGTATAGAGGACAGGATCACAAGTGCTCGGGATAATTAATAATGCAACACCGACGACGTCAACATCCAACGCCCAACACGTACGATGGGAGCTACTGCTGCCGTACGCCCTGGAACGGGTAGACACACCGTGAAACGGTAACGGTACACACGCGAAACACTTGATCGAACACCAAACTCCGTTTTCTACACAATTGGCTTCGGAGATTATATTTGAACGCACTTATTTTAGCAGACACAGGTGAGCCAAACGGGAAACAGAACACGGTACCGACTTACAGCATACACACACACATACGCACGCACTCAATTCAAGCGAACATTTTTCTTTCTTTTTCCGGCAAACACACACAAAGCGCACTGAAGATTTAAACGGCAATGCACATGCACTTAAAAAAATAAAAATACACACCACTTTGACGGGACAAATTAAAGCAGTCTAGGAGAAACAAATGTCTCCCGGACTGGACAGCACAGCAAAACGGGATGCAAATGATGTTGAGGGGCCAGTGACAATTTGTCACAAACGTTCCGCGAATGTGAAGTTGTCGGTTGGTTGGCTCGCTGTTTCCGTTCGTCGGTGGGATGAGGAGAGGACGTTCAGCTCAGTGCATCGTTTGCGAAAGCATTCAGCAACACCGCAGCAACGCGTGAAGCAGACGGAAACACAACACTACACTGTGAGAAAATGCATTATTTCCACCTTTTCAGCGTTTACTTCCCGTGGAGCGATAGATCCCACCGTACAACCAACTTTGGAGTGGCAGCAACAATGGGATATTGGCGATTGGGTGCGTAAAACTGCATCATAGCAGGCGATGTCGATTCGAACATGTTGACATATGGTGTCTTTCAAAATGACTTCATCGTTTGACAGTTTGGTGAAAGCAAAACGATAAGTTTTGAATCGTCGCACAGCGCCGATCAGTCGGACAAAAGAACTAAAGATTATTTTTTGATTAAATGAATTCTGCAAAAATACAATATAGAATATTGGTAAAATACTCGAAAAGGCACTCCGCCAAGGGAAAATCAGTACGGCACTTTTCGGAAAACGCCTAAAAGGTCCTCTACTAGTGGATTATAGTGTATCTTTAAATCAACATGATTCTTTGTGAGGGACCTTCTGGAGTAGCAGTGGATCGCTCATATCAAGGACTGACTACCCAGTTGTGTATTCTCATTATCACGCACAAGATGACAATTGTCAACCGACTGCAACGTGAAAAAGTAAGTAAGGAAATAAAACAATTGAAATGCATGGTTCTACAACAATAAAAAAACATTTTAATTACACTGTCATTCATCTTGCGGTAATAAATTATTTAATAGCTTTGAAGAGAGCTAACTATTATAATTTGGTCTTTCACCCCTAGTTCAAGCCATGAAAATTGATTTGCTCGTGAATATTGTTCCGGTTCTTTATTGACTTGATCAGGCATAGTTCATTATCTTCCGCATCATATCATACGTACGCATGAAAGTCAAGTTGTTTCAAGTTAATCAATTGCTCGATGAGAACCGTCTTTTAATATTTTTCCGTGAAATCTACTACGCCGTTGTAGCGTTTTGCATTCTTTCTGGCGTTTTTCACACGGTGTCACACTAATTTCCTGACGGGGGTTTACGAATCTTTTACATTCTGCTTCTACTCAACTCTGGCCTTTCATTTTGCTTCTTGCAAAAATATAGTTTCTGGGCGTTTTTTCCATTCCAACGAGCAATTGTCTCGCAATGATGAGACCACATCCTTTTGAAACGTATCCAAATGTCACCATTCCGTCTTTGCACAAGCTGTCAAAGCTCAACTCAACATGGCTTCGCACAAGCTCAGCAGTGATGATGCAACCCTGCATTATCCATCGTTCGTTGTTTTCTGTAGCTTTTTCACACAGCGACGACGTTTTTCTCCGCCCGGGACACTGAAAACCGCGTTTTTCGCACGCATAGACAAAATCTGGTGAACTTTACCACACATAATCGAAAAGTGCTATTAAAAACTGTGTAAAAATTCGCTGTTTTGACCGTGCAACGGCATTACCAAAGTCATCTTTCAGGCTTGTGTTCCGGGCTTGGGTTAGACTAGGAGCAAACACAGAACGTGCCGCATCTTCTACCTGCTGTACCATTTTATTCCGATCGGATAAAGAATTGTCTTAATATCGGTGGGTACTGGCGACAAGATGAACGTCGAGGAAGAGGTGTTTCGTATTCAGAAAAAGCTGGGCAAAATGACTTCCCAGTCGGATGGATCGGTAAGAGAGTGGGTGTTTACATTTCCGGGGAAAATAAGCGGGGTTTATTCTTTTTTGTAGGGCGTCGAAGATGCTGCTGCAAAAGCATTACATCTCGTATTGCAGTTTGGCAACGCATTTTCACACAAAACTGTATTATCCTGCCGTTGAATGAACATCGTGATGGAAATAATAACCATGGAGCACCCCTAGGTGTGCATCTCATTTCCCGCTCAGTGGGTTGATATGTAAAATGTATGCCATGGCTCAGTGGGATGATGATCAAAAGGAATGAGAGAATGGTGAAGCAGTACCGATACAGCTAATAGGAGTGTTTTTTCTGCCTACGGTCCGATTCTATCCAGTTTTATCCCCCCGGGGCGTTCTGCTTCAAAGGCTTTGGCAGTTGTGCCGTTTGTTTTTTTTTTTACAAAATATTGTTCTGATAAACACGCCTGAGCGTAAATGTCCGCTTAATATGCATAAGTGTTTGAAGCAAACTGTATTCGTAAAAGTGTAGTAACTACATTGGCGCTGATTTGCGTTTTTTGTCCCTTATTGTACTGTTTTTTTGGGCCTTGCGATAACGTGTAGCCAATAGTTTCCACGTTTCGTTTTTGCGTAATCTTTGTCAAACTGTGGGCGCAGCGAGATGGTTTCTCCTAACCCACACACTGTCTTTTCGGCAGCCTGAACGACGATGTACGACGAGATGTGTGTTTTTATTCTGCACGAGACGAGTGCGCGCGCGAAAAGTATGTCCCGTGGTGTTTGGCGAGGCAACCGCCGCAACTCTTGTCGATTGAAGTCGAGTTGTGTGTGTTGTTTGCTGTAAGGTTCCAATCGATTCAGATCGTAGTGTGCAAGTTAATCGCGGCCCGTGCGCGAGTGTGTGTGTGTATCGGCCAAAATGCTCCACATACAAAGGAGGCTGTGTAAATTTGGTTTGGCCGTTTTTGCAAATTGAGAGTACCAATATGAAGCACTCTTTGTCGTCAAGCTCCACACGCGGATGAACTCTGTTTGTATTGCATTGGCCCGGTCCCGGTGGAAAGGTCTCTTCGTGAACCGGCACAAAAGCGCGCGCGCACGCACTTGCCATGAAAAGTGAGAATATGGAAGCATCCATCTCTTGAAAAGAGCGATCAGGAGAGTAACCGGTTTTGCATCCAAAACAAAACAACACCCAAACAACTAAGATACACGCATACACGCATGTGCGCGTAAAAATGCATCCAACTGCAGAAGGGTGAATCGAAAAGAAGTATGCTCTCTTCATCAATCGAATTTGTTATGCAGTTTGTGTTTGCTTTTGAAAATGGCACATGTTTTTAGTTAATATGGTCTTTCCTCAGTCAATTTTCCGTGTCGGTTTACCACGTGTGCATACTTACTTTTTGTGTTCTGCATTCTATTTTAGGGTCAAGAGCAGGCGCTAGATTTGTTGCGCGAGCTGCAGCGATTGAATATTGATCTCGATATACTGACGAAAACGCGCATTGGAATGACGGTGAATGAGTTGCGCAAGTGCAGCAAGGACGATGAGGTAATAAGCTTGGCCAAATCGCTTATCAAGAGCTGGAAACGTTTTCTCGCCGGCACGCCACCCTCGAAAGATGGTTCGAAAGATTCGTCCAAGTCGTCCGGGAAATCGTCGAGCAAGTCGAGCAGCAAATCGTCCGATGGTGGCAGTACAGGAGCTGGTGGCGGTGGTGGCGGTGGAGCTAACGGCGAGAAAGCAAACAGTGGAAGCGGTGGAGCAGGGGGCATTGGTGGCAACAAAAAGGAATATGATCGGGAGAAGGAAAGTAAGTCGAAAGCGCCTCCGTCCGGTGGCATGTCTTCGCAGTCGAGCAGCAATACGACGGACGCGGTACGGCTGAAGTGTCGGGAAATGTTAGCCAACGCTTTGCGCGTTGATGGTGAACCACCGGAGGGCTGCCAGTCACCGGAGGAGCTCGGCGAAGAGCTAGAGGAAGCCATTTTTGTAGAGTTCAAAAACACGGACATGCGCTACAAGAACCGTGTTCGGTCGCGCGTCGCCAACCTGAAGGATCCGAAAAATCCGAGCCTGCGGGCCAATTTCATTAGCGGTGCTATCACTGCCCAGCGGCTTGCCAAAATGACCTCCGAGGAGATGGCGAGCGATGAGATGAAGCATTTGCGCGATCGGTTTGTAAAGGAGGCGATCAACGATGCACAGCTGGCGACGGTGCAGGGCACCAAGACCGATCTGCTCAAGTGTGGCAAGTGCAAGAAACGGAACTGCACGTACAACCAGCTGCAAACGAGAAGCGCTGATGAACCGATGACTACGTTCGTGATGTGCAACGAGTGTGGCCACCGTTGGAAGTTTTGCTAGAAAGCATCGCTCAGTTTTGATCGAGATGTGTTCCAACGTTTTACGATCAACGGTTTCCTAACACTCCGGATATAAGAACGATGGCGACGCATGGTCTGCCGGTGTGTGCGTCAAAGCGAAAGGCAAACCAGCTGTCTTTTGTTATGACCGTATGTAACGATCGTTGATGACTTATACTATCCTCCAATGTGCACGTATAGTTGGAGGGTAAGCTCGGTTTTATCCAATTTTTGCTAGCAGAATGTTGGGAAAAGGCAATGATACACATTGACGTTAAAATGTGGTTTTACATACGTAGCAAAGCTTAAGGCACTCTGTAGGTTGTATGCTTACGGGCGTGCATAAGTTCGCTGTACTAATTAATTTAAACGGACTTTCGTTTACGCTATTAGGGTTAGCTGTTAGTTTACAGAGCCGTAAGGCATTAGATTTAAAGTTTTCCCGCAATAATAACAACAAAACCCCTGATTTTGAAATCGTTTTTAATCGATAAAGTTCAAAAACACTTTGAATGATTTGAACATAAGGATTTATTGTTCATATTTACGCAATTCGGTCATAATTCGTTAAATCGGTAATACGCAGATATCGGTGGTTCAATGTCGTCGCACCTACATAGAAGATAGAATTTTATGTGCATGTATTGGCGTTCATATTCGAGACGAAATGCCTGTTTTTTTACGTAAAATCCGGTCAAATATCAATCAAATAACAACCCGAACATAAGCCGAATTATTTGCAATAGAAGCTGAAAAAGCTCACACACAAAACAAAATAACAGTGAGAAGGGTTAGCGATCTCAAAAGCGTCCGGTCCGGATGTACATGGCTAACGGTCCTTCTCGGTGTAAAATGATGATGGAGCATAGCAAAAGCAGAATGTGTTCCCGTTTCTACGGCGGAACCCGTAAACAAAATCACAATTCTTAGGTTAGGCAAAGGCAAATGCGTGTGTGTGTATGCGTGTGCATGATCGATCGCGCATTGCAAGCTCTGCACTTTAGCAATTAGTAGGGAAAAGTAAAGGAATCATAAATGTGTATATAAGTAAAATGTAATGTTGCGTCACGTTTTGCTAGATAAAACAGCGTGCATTGTGAGGTAGCTTGCGTATGCGTGTATTGTACCAAGAAACAAACTGAAGCACCGGGTTTCATTTGCTGTACCCGGTATAGCAACGTAACGATCCGAACGTAGAGACAATCGTAACACAACACATTTGGAATGATTATTGTTAAGATAAATAGCAAAAGTAATTTTGGGCTTTAATTTACATGTTATTTCCGTTCCTTTCCTTGAATTAGAAATAAATATTGTGTAAAGATGTACGGTCACATAGTTTTACACATTTTTAGCTAAAATCCGTAGACTTCCGTTTTTAATTTTAAAACTTATCAATGGGCTGTGTTGTTGGTAACACAACACGTGAGGCGATAAATTGATTTTTGAATTTTCTCTTTAACGCCGTAGCGCCATTAACGGTGAATAGCGAAAGCATTTCCTTTTCACATCGGTTATGTGAGTGGGTTCAGTTCTTCGAATAAAAATAACCGTTATTTGAAATAGAAGTTTCTGGCTTCACTCATGAAGTTTTCTGAAACTTTATTTTTTATTATAACTAGAATTTTAGTCTGTAAAGAAGGACTTAAATAGCTCTTATCACGTGTCCTAGGTAAAGAATTATTTCACCTATTTTGAATTCCTGTTGATGTTCGTAGCTATCGGAAAGACATCAACACCATTTGCTTGAACATGACGCACATCAGAAAGACAATTATTATGTAAAATTCCAGAAGCTCACTGTTGCCCCGGTGTGTTACTGCTAGGTCTATTCATCAAGCAATGTAATATGCTGATCTACATACGTTTTTAATTTGTTTATCGGACTCATCTCGTGTTGTGAGATAACCTTTTATCACCTGTAATTTGGCCATTTGTCTGATAACGAATTATTCTTCTTCTTCTGGACCAACTACAAAAAAAACAACATATTGGACATACGTCTGAAGGTTAGAATTTCAATTTACTCAATGTGTCCCCAGGATATCCTCACGCCCATGAAGCCCACACGGTGGCAGTGTGTGTCAATGACAACCGGCTACCTAATTAAAACGATAACACAAAAAGAAAAATGAATCGGTCTCCTCGGCCGGCACGGGTGTCCGGGTGTACCGTGACCAGCTTTTGAATTTGTAGTTACAGTAGCCTAGTGGTTTGTTTGATTAAGCTTTCGAGTTCTTGGCCGCCGAAGGTAGTGGTGCTCGTCTGAGCTGGCCACGTTCAGTCGCGCACTCATCGTTCCACGGGACGGTTCCGTCCCGAACTGTTCGTGTTTGTTTCGGTAGTCTATCGGAATAGTAGTGGCCTTGCTTATAATCTGTGTGATATACCACCATTAGAAGTATTTTCGGTAAGTTTGTGTTTATTTTACATTGTTTGTGTTACTGGTTAGTGTTGTCGTAGTGGTAATACAATTGAAACTGTAAAAGTGCGTAAAAAGTTCTTTATTATTTCGAAAACTGAACACAATACAATGAAAACGTAAATTGTGTAGTTTACCATTCGTAGTTTTGTACTGAAATTGGTATAGAATTGTAAGAATAAGCAACAAGTTTAGATAAGTGCTAGCGAAGGTGCGCATTAAGTGAACAATGAAGTTATCAACAAAGTCCTTAACAAGAAGGGTACTGATGTAACCTGTGCTGATGTAAGTTTGGCTCTGGTATACTAAAGGCTCTAGAATGGCACTCAAGAAACTTGAACGAAAGGCAATCAAAACGTGCCAAATTTAAACCCATTTCAATTACTTATAGATAAATGAACAAACCAGATGTCAATGAATGAACAAACCAGAGATCCTCCGCGACATTCGAGCGGTGTTTGCGGGTGTGTAGTAGGGCTCTGAATGGCCACTTGTAAGTCGTCAGCGTATGTGGATCAGTGTCAATTTTGTGTATTTTCATTTGTTATTCCATCCAGTTTCACACCGTAATAGCACTTCTTGTCTGTGAGTGCATGGACTAGATAAATGGTGCGCTTCGTATGGTGACATGTACCTTTATGACGGGGTCTCTCTGATAAGGCAGAAAACTAATTTGCCAAGAGGTGGTAAGGGTGCTGGTTGTCATTCGCACGAGGGCTTCGTTTTGTTAGCTTTGGAGTCCACGTTCCTTGCCGTAACTGCGATCATCCCGCTGGGCAGTTTGGTTTGAAGATGGCGTCTGATAACACGGGCTGCTACTCAATCTTAGCAGAACTTAATATAATACACTTTATACGCTCGGGAATGAGAGGGATCATTCTTTGCACTAGCCGTACCTGTTGCAGCCGGTGGTGAGATAATGTAAGAACTAAATCTTAACCCATCGGTGTAGATGAGCCAGGGAAGTGCCAACTATAAATCATCCTGTCAGACGAGCGGGTGTACTTATCTAAGCTAATGTCTGAACAAGAATGTAACAATCTAACAGCTAGTATCGTTTCTAGGACAGATCCGAGTGCAATTGATGTATATGACGTTCGTATGACTAGAACCGTTTGGCAAGACGGGCAATTTGAAAGTTATAAAACAAATTATCAGAAATACAGCCGAATACACACAAAAACACAGAACGACGGCCACGAAGACATCAATCATAATCGAAGCAGATCCAGTCGGAGGTGTGGAAGATCGATTGCGCATCATATAAGCGCAGTGGATTGCATACAGGGGACTCCTGTTATCCGTGAAGACACCTTCAACCACAGACAGCAATTAGTGTACCTTCCCTTCCAATAGTAGTGATTACGTCAGAGGGGTTTTAGCCGTACCGATTGGTTATTGCGATTTTCGAATGGCATTTAATTAGTGCCCGGGATCTTGGAAATTACCCGTTATCGCACACGCTGTGAAGCTTTATTTGGCCCCAGTGCGTCGTCAGCGCACGTCAGAGCTCGTTGCGGTCTTGGCGGAGCGTGGCCAGCAGATGCGCGATGAGCTTATCAGTAGTACCCGAGTACACACACGATGATTGATGTGGCATGTCGTGCGATGGCGACAAAAGGACATTGCCAATTTGTCTTCTGGGACGACAACGTGTTAAACAAGCTGTCAAGGATGCTTTTCAGTTTTTAAATATTGTTGTTACTAGTGACGCTATTGTTTTGCATTTGAAAAGAAAACAGACTGGTTACCCGGAACTGTAAGGTATTCCGGATCACACTTTGGCACGGCCGGTGAAAAGCAGTTCGGAAAGCCACAAAACAGTCATGTACACACAAGTACGGCAAGAAAACCTATCTTATCTACTAACATACCTACGGGAAAGCGATTCTGCGCGTTTTCCATCAAACAACGGATCAGCTGTTTCATTTGATATATATGAAACACTTGTGTATTGGTAGTGGTAGGGTGAGAAATGTATTATAAGGGCATCCCATACACTTCGAACTGCCTTTGAACGAAACTTTCGTTTATAGATTTAATTTCTTATCGAATCATTCACGTTTGGATGAGGTTTACTGAAATGGTTCGTTCGTAGGAAAGAGTTCTGATCATTTGGGGGAAAACAAAACATGATAAATCGTAACCAATACCAAACCAAATTAGTCACATGTCAGATGGTGAGGGATGACTTTTCCACAAGCAAAAAAATAAAACAACAAAACAAACCACTATCTCACAAACACACACGAAAATGAGTAGTCACACACACATTTGACAAAACTGAAGGAAAATACGTATGAAAACGTAGAGCAGAGAGTGAAAGAGCATTTTCCCGAGCGACAGTGTGATGCGTGAGAGAGAGTGAGAGAGTGCGAGAGATGAGCAGCTGTCAAACGCGTGGTACACACTGCAGGCACGAAAAACACCGATTTTCCCATTTCAACACACTGCGCCCGAACGGGACAAAACGTTGCGGAGAGTGTTGCCGTGCTTTCGCTCATTTTCCACGGTGTACCTTCACACTTTTGGTCTCATCGGTACCGAACCTTTTTGAGGCAAACGCGTCTAGAAACGGGCGGAGAAAAACTCACGCAACACGGGAGGAAAACTGCCAGCGCCAACTTGATCAAAAACCGTGATGGGTTCGCTCTTCGTGCCGGACGCAAAACGTCATCGGTTCATTCCAGTCGGTGAGCTAAGAAATGGCGGCCACGTCAACCGTCGTCACCGGTCAGCTACTAGTACGGTGCAGCAAACGGAACAGCAGTAGCAGCAACGTCCGCGGTGTCCCTTCGAGGGCCCTCGATTGTTTCGGTTGTGTCTGCTGTCAGCAACTTTGCCCAGCAGCACGTTCTCCGCTCGGTGCCCAGCAAAACCAGCAGCCGACCAGCTGTGGAGTGGCGATAGCAGTGGACAGCATTCGCCGTAAGCGGTCGATATCGGGTTCGGTTTCCCGCATCCACTATCACTGAAGTGTGTCTTGATCTATATGGGATTGATGCACGGATATCAATTCTCCAGTGTCTACTCTGTGCGAGTTTCGGTGTGTGTGTTTTGCCTTTACGTTCGCTTTATTTTGCTAAACGGATCGCGTGAATGTATCGCCCGTGTGTAGGGTTTGGCCAAAAACAGTGCTCGAGTATAAACTATCGATTTATTGCGCCAGCAAACGGATCGGAAATAGATGTTTACAACGCAAATTGAACCCCTGCTTCGCCATTAAGACAACAGTTTTCCCGAACGGGTGAGAGAGAGACAAAAATGGCTCCAAAGATAATGTTGAGCTGTTGTTCGTTGAATGCGTAATAGAAATATTCCAACGGTGTGGTCAACCCCATATCCTCGGTGTGTTCCAAACTGCGAAAGTTTCTTTCGGTTCTTTCATAACAACAGTTAAAGATACGACCATAGGGATTCAACACACCACCCTGTCTGTCTGTCTGTCTCCACCACTAAGAGCAGAAATGTTTTCCGGATAGTTTACAAGCGGTTTGTTGGATCCCACTGTAATAGGTAAGTTTTCTTCCAAAAAAAAAAACGATCACAATCCCGTGATCGTGACCAAAATTCGCATCATTATGTGGTGAAGAAAGGAAAATTTCAGCCACGTTACATAAGTGTGCACAGTGCAAGGGCAAGGGCTCAAGCGCGGTATAGAGCGTATACAACAGTACCAGCACACTCCATCGGAAGTGCAATAGGCAAGTGTGTATAGCCGGGCTGCTTGGAAAAGCGAACGCGCAGAGAAAGCGAATCGAAATTGCTCCCCGTTCCCGAGAGCAACAGTGTTCCTGCGTGTGTTCCCGTTTTATGTTTGCGTGTATAGGTGTGCTTTGTGTCGCTCTGGGAAAGCGTGTGCTGTGCGTTGCAACGATAAAAAGCTTGTGTACGCGGTTTTGTGATGTTTACAACACATATTTAACCACATTCTGCTCGTCTATTGTGTTTCGGGCATTTGTTTTCTTCTCCGTCATTTAATAGTACCAGCGCAAAAGGAAATGTGCTCCCAAAACAGTCAAAGTTTGACGTTTGGAAAAGCCCGCAGAAAGGAAGGTGCGCGAGTTTGTATGCGTCGGCGGTGTTATCGTACGTTTCGTTCGTTTACATCACAGTAGGTCGTGAACACTCCGATACACAAAAAAGGCTGATTCGTTGTTTTGAGTTAAAACTCCATTTTTTGAGTTGGTGCAGTGCATTGTTTGTAAGCTATTCTATAGATATGCAAGTGTTCCGAAGCATACAAATTCTCTCATTATTATGCTGCAGTGTGTTCCCCCCTGTTTCCCTTGTGTTTTTATTTTCGAGATGTGTGGAAATGTCATGAATCGGTGAAATAATAACTATGCAACACGAACGCTCCACCAGGTAAACGGAAATCATCCCGCACGACGCATACTAACACATCGGCATGCCCGTCCGTTGGCAGGCAACCCGCAACATGCGCCCTCGGTTTGTACCGTCAAGAGCCACCTGGCGGCTCCTTCACGTACACGAGCATATGCCGCGTGCGGTGGGTTCGGGTTTTTGTGTGTGGCGTTTGTTGTGAAGGTTATGTAATTTTTAACCTTCAAATTTCCATTCCACACGAACGACGTGCGCCCCATACGAAGGTCCTTGTCCTTGGAGTCTCCCCAGTGGTCCACTGTGTCGCTTTGACAGCATGCCAATTCGGATATGTTGCAGCGAAAGAGAGTAGCAAGTCCGTGTCTGCGACTACTGGCTTAGATCGTTCTTAATTGTATCAGGTTTTTGTGATTGGGTTTTGGGGGATTGGTTGTACAACATTTAAAATTGGATTTAAGATGTGTTAGGATGTGAAGGTTTATACAATCCACGTTACATCCTTGTTACATAAAAAGTATGCTTTTTCATTGTTTTTCCTGTGGGAATCTAAGCAGGAAAATATTACGGAATATCCCGGTAGAGTCTACTACATAACCCATTCTCGCGGTTAGCGTTCCATGTGTGATCATTTGATACAACCGCATTCATTTTGTCCATTTTGTTTTATACGCAAGCTTCTAACGAGTTCGGATATAATTGCTATGGATCGTACGGGAGTCGTTGTCCGTATCGATTTTCTTTGACCTACAGCCAGCATTAGCCAGTAGCGTGAGCTTAATGTGTGGGTCAGCTTCTGAGTGTGATAAAAGACAACACATGGACATATCACTCAATGACATTCGATCCAAGTAGTCAACGTTTGTCGTAACCATGTGGTTTGATCCCGAACCGGGGGTAGCGTCGCGAAAGATTGGGAAAATTTATTCGAATCGGAATTTCGGACGATTACCAGGCGCCAAGAAGCTGGTCGTGCATGTGTCATAACCTTGGAGACCGACCGGAGCTATTTGTCTGTCCTCTTAATAGCCCTTAGCTTAGCCCTGGCTTTGTCCTTAGCGTTGTCTAAGGACTACTGATGGAATTGAGGGAAAAAAAGGTTACGATAAATAGTTGACTGGACATTTACCTCTGCGTGTCTGTTTCATTTGGCTATGCGTTATCTTAGAAGCAGAACATTGGTCCTAGGGCCGATATATGCCGATGGGGAACGCTAGACGATAAGCGCGATAGTTCTTATTAACAACTTCATGTTTTTGTTGATTAGAATCCTTTTCGCTGGTACAGTAGCTTAAGCGTGATATGAATATAAACAAAGTGAAGCATAAAACTACCTACTGCTTCGTTTATGGGTTTTTTTTATTGCGTAATAATAGTAAATTGTTCATTACTGTGTATTTGGTGTAATAACATATCATACAGATTTTATTGAGTGAGAATAACATATCTCACATCAAGTTGAATCATATAATCAATGAGAAAGATAAGAAGAAAGAAAGACGAGCTCTACTACCTTTATCTTGAAAGAGGTTGTTTTAAAGGAGGAATTCATAACTGGAAACAGGCAAATTGTCAAATTTTATTTCAATAAAAAAAAACAATGAACACCAGGAGTTAGCTGACCGTACAGCTTGCGCCTAAAAGTATGCCAAACTTCGTACAGTTGTGTATGAATGTGATCAGAAACTTTTCTATTTCAGTTTTGCATTAAGAGCGGAGTTTTCTTTTTACTGGGAATTAGAAGGAATTAGCCTATTAGAAGAAATCTAACGATAATTTTAAAATTCGTTCTCCTATCACAACTGCTTCTACATTAACCAGGTTTGAATGTTTGCTACACAAAAAAGGCACGAGAGAATATTTTTCTCTCTCACGTTTGATCGTGACATCACTAACACCAAGCCATTTGGAACATGAGCCTAAGGCAGTGCTCTAGCGACGAACAAATGATTGCAGTGCGTTGTAGTTTAGATGTGTGAACAACAAACTGAGCAACTTCTGGTAAATAGTCCCTATTCATCCGATGACAGCCAATTAATGCGATTAGGGCCAGTGAACACTGCACACTTGAGCTTCAATTTGCGCTGTTAATTTTTAATATAATTTAAATGTATTTTATTTAAACTATCAAATAGCAGATAAAATGTTCTTTACTAATGATCGTTTGCTTGTTTGACAGGGTGTTTAAAAATTGGCCATGAAAATTTATCATTTCTGAAATATGACCATTGCGTACAAAATAATGTTTGAGATCACTTTTCATTCCCGAGCCACAACCACACCATCATAAAGTCTCTTCACAATCTTGATAATTGTTATTGATTTAAAAACTGAAAAACTGTCTTTCGTGGTCAAATTCTTCCAAAACTTGCAAAACTTCAAAAAATGAACTTTCATGAATTAAACGAGTGAATGGGGTCTCTATTAAACCTTTCTATAAATTTATTTCTAATATTTCCCCCATAGTGATGAGCATTTTGTTTCGCGTATGTGTAATATGGGACATGAAATGTTTTATATTTTTCACATCGCACTTTCCGTATCTACCAGACCACCGCCTCATCGTGTGAGAGCGAACCATTCGCGCTGCTTGATAGTGTGAGCCACAGCGGCCAACGCGTTCAATGAGAACGCGCTCTGACAAGATGAGTTGAATGAGCACCGGCGTGTAACAACACAACACAGTCGTGGCGCATAGCATAACATAATGCCCGACTAAGGTGGCTGCGTTGTCGTCCAGGCTTTGCGCTGTTTTCGATGGGCTCTGGTTTGGTTGCGAACGCGTAATTGTACGTCGCCGCACAGCGTACAGATCGTACCCGGTGGTGCCGCCAGATGTTTGGTGTGAATCGATCGAAAGTTGTGATTGAACCAGTGCCAGTGAGCAATCTTTTTGCGAACGTGTAGTTTTAACATCACATTGTGAAGCGAAATAAGCGTGTCCTCGCGTAGTGATCGAATGGAAATGCATTTGCCGGAAAACGGACAGGTTCCGTTTTACGATCGTTTAACGATGTGCCGGAAATGAGGGCAATGATATTGAGGAAGTGTTAGCAAAGTGTGACGGCTTAACTGACGCGAGAACAAGTAGTGGAAGCGATGCTACAAGCGCTCTGTTTTTAGGTGTATGCGTTGGTTTTTTGGTGCTGTTCCAAACCGTTTGGATTTAAAATAAAAAAGCTTCTCGAAGTGTAGTGCGGATTCGCAACGTAAGTTTCACCTGATCATCGTTCGGTGTGTTTCCATATGCGAAACAAGCAAAGATTAGTTGATACATTCGACCACCTCGTGGGGATAACCAAAATTCAAGCCCACCTCATCTGTGAGCAATAACTTTGGATCGAACACAGCTATACAGAGAAGCAAAAACTATTATGGCGGTGAATCACGGAATCGTATCGTTATGGAAATGTGTTCAATTTTTATTCCTGTGTCGTCTGTTTGCTTCCCTTGTGTTTGTATTCGTACCGGTCGCTGCAGCTTCCTTACCTGTCCCTAGGTTGCTTTGGTCCCTTTTCGTTTTTGGATGTTCCGTCTTGCCAGCCCGCATAATGGGATCGTTCAATTTCTGTGAGGAATAAGATCACATATACATAGTGGCATCATGCGCCGGTACCATGCTTCGTCGTGAATTCGTCTAGTTTCCGGGTACTTTGAAAATAGTTTGCATAGAAACACATTGTTTATGTGGCGTAGTTTTTAAGCTAACTCAAGCGATACTTTTCTGTTATATCATTAAATGCTTTAAAAGCACAAAATGAAACAAAAGTACAAAAAAATCTAATGCTCAAACACCGGCGTTGTGACTGGTGTGCACCAAATTTGGTTCCGTTCCGCTAGAATGAATGGAATCGTTTATAGGCCGAACGAGAATGACAGTAGGAAGGAAAGAAAAAACGAACCATTAATGAACCAGAGGGTGAAAAAGAAATAAACAATAGCAATAGGGAAGAAACAAACAGAAAAAACCCGGCGGCATTTGGAACTAAAGCCGGCTGCTCTTGCTTTACTTTATCGCACCTCTACATGTGCTCTAGCGATGCGACTTGAGCACGATAAAAACGGTATCGGTATCGGCAGTTTATGTTCCGATCGTTTGGTTTCAGCAAAAACAAAATAGAAGCATATACGCGGTGGAAACAGCAACGCAATGGAATGTCAGTAATTGAATTCCCATTTTGAATTACTCTGTACTATTTCTTTGATCTATGCGGTGTGGCACATTTTTGTTGTACAATAGATAACTATACGAACGTATCCCAAAGCTACGCAAATAATGCGTTTCAGAGAAATTCTGACGAAATATTGGCGTTAGTCGAATTTTGTTCGACACGTAGTTTATATTTCGTTTTAAGAGATCGGATGCGAAATGTTCATGTAGAGAGTTTGTTAATTTTAATGTGTTTACATTTTAATCAAACAAGAGTATCACTATACAAAGTTTTAGAAAAAATTGCATCAAATTAGATAAATTTGTTTAATATTTGGGGATGTTTGAAAAGTAACGTTTAAAAGCAGTAACATTGTATTAAAAATTAGGTAAAAATAAAAATAAAAATTTGGTAAATGATGTCAAACTTTCAACTTGTATTTCGAGTAAAGTATGGACCCGAGTACGCGGATTTTAAATTTGGACAGTTCTTGTTTTTTTTTTGCATGAACTTTTAAATTTTTCAATTTCTAAACTTCATTCTAATAGGAATATTGATAATCTGTATTAGAACTGTTGAAATAAATGTAAAATATTCATAGTTTTTCCTTAAATACGCGGTATAAACAACGTGTCAAATGATATTCGACTTAAGCGAATTCGGTTGGAAAGCATTATCAGCGTAACACGGGCACAAACTGTTTCGAGTAATCTTCGGATTTTTTACAGGCACTGCATAGCGGACCGCGGAATTCCGCCAAAATCCGCTTATCTTGAATTTCCGCGTGTGTCGGATCTAAGATGGCAAATCGTTTATATTCGTCTTTAAGTGTGTATCATAGTAATGTTTGATTCAATTTACTACACACGCTTTACACTGAACTGAAATTAAAATTGATCAAAAAATTGTTTACGATATTTAAAACTTATAATAAAAATTTATTGTTTTGATATTCGTAATTAATATCGACACTAACGGTGTCGACAATACGGCTAAGTGTCCGTCATAATGGAATAAATAAATAAAATATTCGTAAGATCGATGCACATAATTTTAAACGTTAAAAAAATGCGAATCTCCGATTCTGCGTTTTTCTCTGGGACTACCTTTAATTATCTGTACTTTAATTTAGCTGAAAGTTCCAATATCAGCTGTGTTGAAATGGTGATTGTATTGTGTACATTGAGAAACTCTTGTGCTCGCCATTGAGTTTCCATTTCGCATCCTGTATCAACCATTCCAATAAGAACAAATGTCAAGGTCCTGCATAGAAAGCAAAACCAATACTTGGTGTGCAAAAACGGATAAGAAGATCATTGTGTCACATGCGTCACTGATCGCAGCGAGAATGAAAAGGACAGACAAACACACATTTTTCGGTGCTAAAGCATACAAACACGTTTGCGTATCTGCCAAAATGGTGTCGTCCCGCCAGTGTGTTTATTCATCTTTTCCATCTTTGACCCACTAATCAAGTGGTGACGAAACGTTCACAATCGTTGTTTTTTTTTTTGTATTTTTCTTGGGTTTTAACATTTTGCTATAATTCACCCTCCTGCAAGCAAGAATTGGTTTGTATTGGATTGGTACGGGCAAGCAAACGCTGCTGGGGGAAGATGTTTAACTCTTATCAAATAATTGCTTTTGACTTGATATTTGTGCCGCACATTAATGGCGATTTGTCGTCTATTTTTGATGGATGACTCGTTCGCTTCAGAGAGCTTTTTCATTTTTGGCAATCGTTCATTTACTAGCAGCCAGTGAAATTTTTAACTGAAAAAAAGTGTTCCGTTTTAATAGACATCCACGATAGGGGAATTCACGATGCACCAGACCCCAGACAGACGGTTGGATGATCTGATCAACTTCTCAACTTCCTTTTGCCTCACCTTACACGGTATGGCTTGCCGGCGGTCATTTGCAATTCAGCACAAAAGTGCCCATCTCGAGTGGCGGCATCGACACACACATACAAACACCTTCTTTCTAGACGTTTTCTTCGTTCCGTTGCGAAGCTGCGAAGAAATGTTCAATAATTAATGAGGCAAACGCTTAAAATGGGCACCACCCTGCACCACCGAGGGTTACATGCGACTGAGCGCTTAGGACATCCGGAATGGGGATGTGGATGAAGTTTTCAGTGCACTAAATATGCACCAGAGGGAGATAAAGAGGTCGACGGACAAGCAAATCACGCTTAAGTAGAACTGTCGTTGGATAATCGCTAAAAGGATAGCTTTTTAATAGTGTATTGTAAAATTTTTATGTATTTTTTATTATTTGATTTAAGTTATATTCTTATTTGATTGATTGTAACATCGACTTTGGACTCATCATACCGAGATATATTGTTTCTTCTCAAAGGCGAAAAAATCTAATTTCTTTTCTTGTTTCGGGGTACTTTACACGCTTTGCACCCATCAGCAGATTTCATTATGAAAAGTCCGTTCTGTTTACGTTTCGAGTGGTACGAATCAATTCCTTAACAGACCGTTTGTCGTCGTCGGTTGCGGTACTGCGTGCGAAAAACGGTTCTACATCGAAACTTCACTCAAAAGCAACATGCAATGACGCGACATTAATAGTTTGTGTTTATGGTGTGTGGTGTGTTTTGCTTGCCCGAGCATTTTATTATTGCCGATCGATACACGGGTGCACTTCTAGGTCGGGACTTACCACTTTTTGATCGTTGGCCAAAAACTGCAAATGAAGAAGAACGACAAATCCAAAGATGTTAGACCACACACACACACACCGACACCGGTCATTTGTGGATGGGATTTAAAAATTTATTTAAACAAATCTCAACCGGGTAAACGGATTGCCCACCGTATTTAGCGGTGTTGGTAGTGTTTGGATGTCTTTCTGCAATGTATTGCAAGCCGTTGGTCACTATCGGTTTTCGTAGATTTGGAAGAAAATCGAATCACCAGCACTAGTCTGGCCGGTGTGGCCTTCGTTGGGGAGGGGTTTTATGGCACGAATCTGTTTCTTCTAAAAATAGTCCGAAACCTGCCCTTTTGCACCAACGTGTACCTACCGACCTGCCGACCTTCTCGCACTGTTGGCTTCAAAAGCGGTAGAAATCAGCCGTCAGGCATGGTACGGTACTACTATATTTTCAAGTACGCTTTTTTCTTTGCCCGTCAAATTTATGGTTCTCTTCTCTCCAATACCACATTTCTAACCGTTTCGACGCAGATTAATTATACCCTTTGAAATTGGGTTTGATTCTTTACGGTGAAAGTCTGTACCATGGAGAAGTTTTCATTTGTTCTGTGTTAACGTCAGCCGAAGATGAATGTACTGTGTACGTTGAATGTGCACGGAGGAGAAAACATTGACTTTCCAGCAGTTGATCCCAGCGGCTCAATTTTAATCGGCTGCCTTTTGCAATAATTCTTGCCTGTTACGGTTACCAATGCGTTGGGCTATTGTTGTGGGATGAAACAGATTGAGTTTGCTTTTAAATGAATAGAGTTTTAAAGCCTTTCTAGATTCGTGAAGAACGATCACACGCCAGTTTTGCCAGTTTTTAAGCCTTATTATTAAAACAAATTAATATAATCTTTCTCTACCATGGAGCAAGGCTAAATCGGCAAATAAAAGCTATTATTTATTACATGAAATATGTAATGCTTTTATTTCCATTTTGTAATCAATCGTTTCCTGAATAATTTCAAGTATATCCAACAACTGCGTTGTATTTTTTATTTTAATTTAAATATTATTTATCTGGCAGTATAATTTCTACATAAATTCTCATTGCTAAGCAAAATATCTCGCTAATATCTAGCCATATGAATAGGATGTTTTTTAATGGATAAAAAACAAATACTGCAGCTAAACGCAATGACATCATGCATACCGGTACCCGTGCACCGTACTGGTGTTAGTTACATACTCCAGAGCCTAACAAATTCTCTGTAATGAGCAAACTTTCCGGGTCGGTTTCTAACACTTTCTGGAAAGCATCAACCGTAACACCGTTTTACCGGTTGATAAAAATGAGCTATTGGCAAATTTTGCGCGTCTCGCCGAAACATGAGTAATGCCGAGCGCCGACTGAAATGTGACACTCCTTTTGAGGGAGGAATACGCGAAAAACAAACACCAAACAGTGAAAAAAACCTTACTAAGAGAAAAAGAAAACAACACACTTTTACAGACCGCGCACTGCCTTACGGTAATCTCTCTGAAAGTTTAAACTTCAGCTCTCACGGTCGAAACGACCGGTTCCGGTGAGGTGTGGTGCAGAATGTAGATAAAAAGATGGCAAAACCCGTCTAAGCTTTTTTGTTTGTCCCGCTTGAGGTACGTCAAACACCTCAGCTAACTTCCCCAAAGCGGCTGCGATGACCCTGGTAGGAACAGACGGTTTTCAGTGTCAGTCCCTTAAAGGTCGTCCGGACTACCATGGCAGTAAGAACTGGGGGAAGTTTATTCATTTTTTAGCAACCACTTTTTGAACGCTCCACGTGATGACGGTGAAGCCAGGCCGGTAGTGTAAAGTTTCTGGTCTTGAGGTGGTGGAAACACGGAGTGTGTCACCGAGGCTGCTTAATAGGGTCTTTGCACGAGAGACGATACAGTCTGGAACCGCAGCACGGCCCGACACTGCAGGTGTATCAGGGAACAACAGCTGATTGCTTTGAAACGTGCAGAATGGAAGAATAATTCTCGCAAGCCGCAAGTACGCCCGGGTGTCGACTATCGCACCGGTTCTCTGATGACTCCGATGGCGTCTCATAATTTCCATTCCGTCCAAGCGCTTTGCCTACCACACGATAATGTTTCACGAGAATTGTTCGCTTTGCATTCATGCCGGAACTAATTTTCCCGCAAACATACACACCCCCAGCAACGCGGGTTTTATTGCAAAGTCCTCCAGAATAGAGGAATTTAGGTCGTAAGTGAAACACTGCCGTAGGAAGTGAATGGAAGGACTATATTTTTGCGTTGTGCACAACTTTCGTAAGGGAAATTGTTTTGGAACATGGCGTTGTGTGTGTGTTCTCAGGAATATCTGGTAGAAAATTGTTAGAAAACTCCAAAGCTCTCGTCTACACTCAATTGCTCAGACAAAGTTGTATGTTTTTGATTTAAGACACGTGCGAACTTTATTAAATTGGCTACGTTCGATTTAATACTACAAACGAAATCTAATTAGTGACATCTCTCTGAAATTTCTCTGAAGGACATATGCTTTTTTATAACAAACTGCAAGTTAGCGGTTTGATTTTTTTTTTCAAAAAGTGGTCCTTCATTTCATTTTACGCCAAAGGTATTGATTTTTATGAAACTTTCCAATCTACTGCATGCGAGAATGCAAAAATTAATTTTAATGTGTGTTCTCGTGTTTATATGACTTCCACGATGGAAAAGCCGCAACGAAACTCCGTATACATTTCCGTATGGGAATAGTGGTGCTTCTAATGATTAAAAATATTTACACCACACCAAGCCATATCACGTGCCGTCACGCAATGTGGTTTTCGTAGTAGAAAATGGTACGATCGAAGCGCTACCCATCTCTGGGGAAATGGGATGTAACCTAGAACAGTGCTAGAACAGTATGAACCTTGGTGATATTGATTAACGGCAGCAAGGCGCTTGGGGATACACAGCGAACCCAGTTAGTTGTGGCCATGAACCGAGAAAAAATTGAAGAGCGTGAAGCAGTAAGTGATCTGCACGTCTTGGAAGGGTCGAAGTTATGGGGCTGATAGAAAATTAAAATAAGATCTGCAGCTAAGGAGTAGTTATAATAAATTGAATAGAAAAATTAAAGTATAAATGTAATCTTGTAAAAGATTATTTAAAATCCTTGGAGAATGTGGATGATTAATGTTGGATGTTTAATCATATGTGCACTCGAAGAAAAAGTACATCCACCTGAGTAAAGAATGACACGACCGGTGGTTTCTAATCTGGTGCAATCCGGACCAATAGTGGTCGTGGAGCGTAATCTGGAAATTGACCGACACAGGCCAGCTGATACCAGCAGCAGCTGGATCAAATTATCGTTGTCTTGTGCGAGTTCATTTCCTTCGACAACCCAATTACGGGAGCCATAAGACGTGAATGGGTAGTAGCAGGCAGTCTCATGCCAAGTGAAGGGTATCAGTACCATGATTTAACTCGGTCCCATTGTAGCTGCGTACCAAGCAAGGCACGGCGGGGTTTGGTTGGAGGTGTCGTTTGGCTGTTTGTTTTTGGAGACAAGTCGTCGTATACCGTCACGTTTTGGCTTTCTCCCATCTCGCAGAAGCTAACTTTTGGTGAAACTTTCTTTCTTCGGTGTTCAACAGAATATGTGTACCATTAAGAGTACAATTTACATTCTGTTTACATCACTGTGTTGTTTTGCATAATGGAAGCCACGCGCAATGCATGGAGATTTAGTGATGCACACTAAAAGCGCTTGGGACGAGCCAGACACAAGTCGTGAAAAGTCAGTGGGGCTTGCTGGTTTGTTTTTTATTGTTTTTTTCCAACGGTTCAGTGGTACATAGTGCCGTTTGGGATATTTAGAACATTACCAGTACAAGCAACTTCTATCGATCGCGTAGTCAAAGCAGCAAGAAGTGTTCTTATCTATCGATGGAATGACACTATTGGCATGCTATCTAGGAGACCTCAGAACAGTGTCCCGGGTTGTAGAATAATTGGTTTTTATCATTATTGTTGAACAGTTCAACGGGAGGTGTTTTCTGTGTAGTAATGCGTCTATTGCAATCGTTCTGATCGATACGCATTACGTTGATGTATTTGCTGTGTACAGTAGCTGGCTGCGTAACCAGACGTCAAAGCCAGAAACGCCCGGCAAGCGAAGCATTCGAATGTAAACGAATTCAAGTCAATTTGGCGCCACTGTCTTGAGTGACGGGCAACGGAATGGAAGCAATTCCGATTAATTCCGATGCGCTGTTTCTTTGGCAGTCAGCTGCGTCATGTTACCGAGGAACTGACAGTACCGATGGAGATTAACAGAACAACCGTTTACGAGTTATGACTAAGTTATTATTTATTGGACTTGTTTTATTTGAGTTATCACGCACCAGCAGGTCGTCAAAAGTTCGGTACCAGAAACAGGGCCCACATGTGCTCTTATTGGATATTTGAGACAAATTTTATGTCTACACCACAATCTATTCGTTACCATCAAACGCGTAACGGTGCTGATTCGAAAAAGCACTTTCAATCGTTATCAACTTCCGGACGGGGTTTTTTTTTCTTCCTCTGACACTATAAAGGGTTGATTCTTATCACAAAACACGCCTCGGAACTGATGGGGCAACTGAAGCTTTGCATCGTTCCGAATCGCAAACATTCTATTTCTGTAGGCGTGTTACGTTGTGTTTGTTTTTTGTTGTGGTATTACGACAAGATCTAACACTTTATGTGCCCTGTTATAGGTTTAGTGGAGAGAGATCCGCAATATTAGCACAGATGCGAATTGAACAGAATGCGTGTTTTGAACACCATAAGCTAAAAGAGATCGATTATGTTTGAGTTATGTCAAATAGTAAGTGCCTCAATATTCTTGCATAAACCGTTTTAAACAGCTCCGAGTGAAGTGGTTACACTTGAGATAGTGAGCCCACCGAAAGGAAACGAGAAAATGTGCCGTGGCGCTGACCTTGATCTTGAGCTTGGGGAAGATTCCGACGAAAGAAGTGAGGTAGAGCGTGGAGCTGGAAGAAGTTATCAGCACGTGACCGGCATATTGAACGGAGGCTGGGCATAGCCCAAAACAGGTTCCCCTTCGCGTCCGTTCAATTTCATTTCGTTTGGAATTTGTAGTTTGCCCCGCGACTCGAACTTAACAGGAACGTGGAACTATTCGTATCGGTGGTTTGTTTTGCTCGTTCGATGCAGCGTGACCGTAACTGCAAATGTGCATAATGTGCAGCTCGGCATCTTCACACGCGGGCCAAGAAGTCAGTGTCTAAATAATTTGCACAGTTGCGTCCGAGCATCATTTGTTTGTAGACACGTTCAGTCCCTGTATCGGGATAAGAAAGTGCGATAAGATGAAGATATTGTTGCAGTTTTAATAGGGTGAGTTAGAATTGTGTGCCGATGCTAACGTGCTATTAAGCTGTAGGAGAATTTATTGCATGAAACACTGATCTTTGTTTTAATCCACTTAGGACAGGTCAGGGTAATAATGCAATGTTTGTGAAAACAATACCGTTTCAAGGTTTCTTTCCTTATAATCTTGATAGTTAAACTGTGTGACTATAATTGATAACAAATATGATGATTGAAACTATAATTGAAGCTGGTGGCAAACAAACTTTATCAACAGAAAGGTCAAAAAGTGCAAAAGCTCAATAGAAAGTTTGAGTGTTTCGATTGAACTAATCGATTTTCTTACTGATTAGCATCAATTACAATGCTTTGTGATGAAATTACTATTATCATATAAATTCATTAACTGGACACCCTATTGTTAGTACATTGTGTGTGTGTGTGTGTTTTTTTTTTTTTTTACAATCAACTACAATGTAAGGTTGGCTTGTGAATGAGACTTCGTTCACAACGTGGTCATTCTCACAACATACTTGCTAATGAGTTTCGAATACAGTCCGGTCGATGATTCAAATGATTCGCCTAACCGCCGGGAACGGATAAGTAAGATGGGAAGAAACGAATGTCCACAACGATGGCAACACACCTGTCCACGCCTTGTCGTGAATCAATCAGGTAGATTCTAATCGGTTTCCCAGTCGACAGACGGACGTCATCGGGGGTGATGTATCGTACTAAGGAGAAATTTATAAATAACCGAAAACTGTCGAAGCAGAAAGTCCTGGAAATCATTGAAATGTGATAGAAATCTTATCTCTATTGAGGGTTATAACATCTGTTAGTCGTAAAGGATGCAGATAGCTCCCCTTTAGGATTCATAATTTAATTAAGAAAATATAATAAAAAGACATACCTGTATGTATATTTACTTGTTATTGAGTTTCCACAATTAACATTTACACAAAACAGTTATACAATATTTTTATGAATGTCATTTAATTACCATAAATCGATAAATTACATCTACCTTTGTGTTTATTACACTATTATGTAAAACAACTAAGAACCTTTTCAAAGCTTCATCTTTGCATTCCCGCACGGACCATCACGCTGCCGGTTCGCTGCCGTCCGATATGATCTTAATACAATTGCAAATTGAATTGCATTTTTGCATCACCGCTGCACCAGTATGGCGGCATCTCTCTGTATCTCTCCGATGCCTTAGCCAGCTCGCGGAAGCTATGGTGGAAATAAATTGAAAAATTATCATCCTGAACAAGCGGCTCCGGATGGGCGCGAGTGTGCTGGATGTGTATTCTTCAAATAAATAGTGAGAGGGTGCAAAAAATAGACATGCGACGTCACTTTTTCACCAGCGTTCCTTACCGCAGAAAAGTAAGAAGAAAAAACTCCAGAATCCCCCAGTAAACGACGCCAGTATGATGATGGTACAGCGATGTGTCCACAGGTTCTCCCGGTACACTGACAGATGGGTTGTCTATTGTGATACAATGAAGTCGTTTATTGTCGTCCGTTTGTCTGGGATATTTTATTCGTCCTCACTCAGTCTCTTTCCGCTTCGCGTCTGTCAGTCGGTCAGTGGAACTGGTGGCTAGAGAGAAAAAAGCCTCTAAACGAGAGGCTAGCAGGGAAAATGTCAGTAGTGTAGCCAAGCGGGGAAGCAAGACAATTTCCTAGCGAATTACGTCGCACTGATTTATTGAGCGAAACAATGGTGAAGTAAAAAATAAGTTTTACAGCCCGCTATCGGACGTCCATCTGTCAGTGGCAGCGCCGGTGCATATGACGGGAAGATTGCATCGAACAGGTTGGTTGGCTGGATGGGTTAGCCGCACGTTGCCGACGGGGAAGGGATGTCGTGTGGCACGTGTGTTTGCGTTGGTTGAGTAGGTCGCTCGACGAAGAGGCTTGTTCGCCGTCGTGTACACTAAATGTAAACAGACAACGCGTTGCAACCTCTTCAGTCCGTAGGGATTGAGCTGGTGAGCTTAATGGTGCGCCGGGACAACATTGTTCATCTGGAGCAGAGTGCTTTAGTCGACAAAACACCATCTGTTTATTTCACGGGCTGATAACTAAATACACTTCAATTCTAATTAAGTCGTACGTACTGGGAGGATGTTGTAGTAGTACCAGAAAAAAAAAAACAAAGAAAAATAGTGGTTTTGAAGAATGAGAGAATGAGCTAATGTGTAGTTGAAAATCTCCTCCCTTCTTCAGTCTCGATTTTGTCGTTGAAGTCAACGAGGATGTTAAGGATATCTTTAAGAAAAAAATTAAATGTTCGTTATTTGTGTGCTCCGAAGATCGTTGGCTTTTGCTTCCCTCTATTTTCCCCATTATCAGAAACGGTGTAAACTATGTGTTAAGTTACTTCTGGATGCCCTTATTTAGATTCCGCTTGAGGTCCCAAGGATTCTCATACTATGAACCAAATGCCAATCAGACAACTTACGTGTTGGCATCTGCCCAGATAGTGGAAAATGAAACTTTTCTGGCATTCTTGTGCTGTTTAAGTTAGTAATGTTCAAGTTGGTTTGAGAATCAAAATACGCTATTGAATACTGCAAAGATCAAAAACCGAAGTATTATCTTTGTGAATAATACTGGATAATAAACAATCCTAGTAATACCAGCTTAAGTGAACGATGAATACACAAAAAACTCCATCTGGGAAAATCCCCTGAAAATTAAAACTAATCCTCTTAATCCATATTCATTCTAACGTTTCCATTGTTTTTCTTTTCTTTTTCAGAAAATTTTGCACCTGCCTAACATCAGACCTGGCAACAACTGGTTGTGGTACTTCTCACTGATTTCGAGTACTGTTCAGCGACAACATACTAAGGATTCTGCTTAAGAGCCCAAGAAAGGAAATCATTGAAAGCTCACATATGCTAGTTTACGCCGTTCAAGGATTATTGGTTCAACAGGGCAGCACACTCCGGCGTAGCTTATGCTCCTTGCGTTCTGTGCAAGCGTGAGCTGCAGAATCGTTGAAGGAATTGTACATGCGGCGTAGCGTTCTATACCTCCACATGTACTTACTGTGCAGCGCATGAGGTAAGGTTTTCATCGGAAGTGGTTTGGCGGAAGGATCTTGCAGTGCGCACACTTCGGCCACAGCTGTGTGACCGAGTCATCTCACTGGTGACAGCTTGTGGGCGTACGGGTTGAGCGATGGCTGTGACGCTGAAACAGGAGGTTAATTTATCGCGCCGTGCCTGCAGGCCTACAGACTGCTCACGAGAGCAGAGGACGCTGTTGACGCCCCGCGTGGCAGGCATCTGTGACCGTCGGCATTACAGCAACACTAGTGTTTGTGGTGAACAAGGTGCTAACAACTTGGTGACGATGCCGGCAAAGGAACTCACGGATAGCTGCACCGGCCAGAGTGGTAGCCTTCTGACGTGCCTACTGGCTACCCTTGTGATGTGTACGGGTCAAGTGTTATTAAAGCTGCGCCACCGCACCAGTGGCTGGGAGCTGCATCAGCCGCGGCTCGGCAGCGTGTGTATATATGTAGTGTTCTGCAGCGCTTTGCTATCTCACAATGCCTTCGTTCTAGCTAGGCCAAACCTAAGCGCACCGGCCAGCGGCGAGAAGGTGGTAAGTGTTCACGACGAAGTGCTAATGGGATTGCGTGAAATATAACAAATAATTTTTGTACGCGTTTCCGGATACAGTTAAAAACCATACCAGTTTAGACGTTGAGGTCAAGACGCATACATACTTTAAATTTTATGGTTCAAGAATTTCATATCCTTGCAAAAAGAAAGGTTTTTATTAATTTTCAAATAAGTGTCAGCTTAAAGGATGAGATGTCCTTCTATTTTTCGAAAAACTAAAACAACCAAAAGATTGATATACCAAATAACTCTATTGGTTACCGCTAACTGTTATGAAGATGCCGCTTTAAACCCTTGACCTGGTTTGAGTTGCTGTTGACCTAAAAGATGCTCTCGTGCAAGTACTTATCATTGTCATTTCTGATAGTGTCAACTAGCTTGATCCTATCTTCAGAGACTGCAACGGGGCTGTTATCAGCAATGGCGTACTCTCTGAAAAGCTTTGTTCGTAATTTCTCGCTTTATGGCAAGATGTTCATGACAGGCTGTTAAAGTTGGCAGCTCGCATTCTCCAACTCTTCCCTACGTTCGTCAGAGATAGCATCTAAACAGGTGAAACTGTTGCTACCAGCGTCATGAATAAAACCGTTGACGCCATTTATAAGACGATTATGTAATTTTGGAACGCCCACTGTTGTTTTCCACCCAAGCATTGAAGGCAGCAATTGTTACACTGCTCTCAAATGCAATATCATACCGACAAAGAGCATGAAACTGAAGTTCACTAATTGATTTGATGCTTCCGCAGCGATAATAGCTCTGTGCTAACGATATCGCGAAGCGTTTTTTTGTGTCTCCTGCGTACCCGATTACAAATCCAGTACTATCATCCCTACGCATCTGTTGTCGCTCTTGGTTTTATTGACTGTTTCGCAATCCAATCGTAGATAGTTCGAAAAAGTTAGCGGATAAGCGATAGCAATGGGGTGCTTCTTTCTCGTGAAGAAAGCGTGTCCAGGTAGCCGGGCTTCAGCGAGAGCTGTAATAACCAATTTGGACTGGTCCCGCAAAACGAATGGCCCATATTTAGGGCAAATGATGGTCAGCACGATGATGAACGTTTATCAGATAACGCTTTACAGGCGACAAAACGTTTTACTGTGATGGGTTGCATGTGATCGATGAGGTTTGTGAATCTATGCCGTGACGCGAGTCACATGCGTAGAGCATTGCTTGTACGGTGTACTTTAACTGTACATACACCGATGTATTTGCCATTTTCAAGTTCAGAAGGAAGCTATACAGTGCAGAAAAAAGTGCCCTTCCGCCCGTGTCCTTATTTGGATCCGTAAACAGGCTTGCCCTGAGTGTAGGTGTTGGCTTTCTCTCTCTGGCTTAAATTTCCCATGGCTGAACAATTAGCTGCGTATTGGAGGGCTCATTCCAGTGGAGATTTAAAATCAGGTCGGACGTGTTACTGAGTGATGTATGACCCTTCATCAACATTGATATATGACTAGTCTTGATAATTATTTGGTTTCTGCAAAGGGTTTAATGATGATTGCAGACGATGAAATTTTAAATGCTAATCTTAATTGTGTTTGAACAATTGTTGGACTCCCGAACGATCCTATTTTTTTTGTATCAACCTAGATGATAATGACCCATTGATTTATTTATTTTCCGAATAGCCGGCTAGTCAAGAACGACCAGGGAATTACGATGCTAAGGATCATTAGGTTCATCGGTGAAATGGGGATAAATATTTTTGTTATTAATTTTTCTGGATGATTATACTATTATTTGGGAAACATTTACATTTTTGCTGTTGATGACCTGAGTTTCCGTTGCTATTATACCTCTTTCTTTCCGCTTTTCACTACCACCTTTAGCCTGTCGGTCAATTATCGCCCCTGGATCTGGCGTTCGATGCCAGTAGCGGATCGCTAACGAGTGCGAGTCAATTAAAACGTTCAGCCGAGGCGGCGGCCATCATCGCATCGACCTCTCCGTCGTCGGACGTCGGCGGTGACCATAGCGATGAGATGGCGGTCGGGCATGGCAAAGCCGGCGAGGGCGAACACGGTGACGAACACAACTACCAACGGTATCCCGTTTCGCAGGTGGAGTTTTCCCGAGTCGAAACTCCGTTCGTGATCGGCGTCTGGATTCTGTCTGCTAGCATAGCAAAGATTGGTAAGTATCCATTTCGTTGGGGTCACGGGAAGGGTTCAGTTACTAAGTAAGCGTGTCGGAAAAATTTATACGCTGGAAAAAAAACAAGACTGTATTCTTAATTCGCGCTTACTGCGCTAACGGTATTGGATAAACCCCTTTAGTTGCTTATCAAGCAAATTTGCTTCTCTGCTCCGTTCGTCTGATTTCTGTATCAAAGATGGAGGTCAGTTATATCGAGTCAGCGCAATGAGTTTGTTATGACTGCTTCCAGAAGAAACACTGCAGTGCTATAGTTTCAAAATATTTTCATGGTGGTTTTCGGAAATCTAAATAAACAACTTTGCAATAGCAGACTCCATGTTTTGTTACGCTGCTCTATTGACAGCTGGATCTAATGAATGAGTTATTTAAATACAGTTATTCGTTGAAATTGATACCGTTTTCCGGTGGTATGATGTTTTAAAATGATAAATAGATGGGATGATGTTACTGTTCTTATATAATTAATGCAAATAACATCTCACATTTGGTTAAATTCGACAAATCATGATCATATTCAAATTAACACGAATACTGATTTTTGAAGTAAAACAAATTGTTCAGAATAACATACCGTAACTGCCTCGACATTGTACAAACTCAGGAATTCTTCAACATGAAAGGAAATTTAAATGATTTAATAAAACTACAGATATGAAAATGCACAGTTGATCGCATTTAATCCTTTTTGCGCATTAAAGCGCTCGCACGTACCCGCAAGATTTTTTTCAAAGTGTTCATGGTATAGCTGCACCACAGAATTTACGAAAAAAAAAAACATGTAACGGGTGCTCATTCCACCAACGTCAACCTCATTCTCCGAGTAGTAAAAATAGCACTTTGTTGGAAACATTTCTAGCGACATTTGCGTTCATCTCTCCAAAGATATCGTCTGAAGCTGCCCTTCGAAGGTGCAGCGACTGCCTAAGGCGTGTTTGTTTTTTTATTGCGTTTACGATTACCTCTAAATGATTTGCGAAATTCGTACCAGACGATTGATTCAAAAGATCGTTCCGCATAACTTACTACACGAATAAACATATATTCAGGCCGTCGAAATCAACATCGAGGAAATAGGAGAGGAGGATTTTTTCTTACAATTTTGGTTTTGCAGGTGTTTGTGTTTCCATAAAGAATGTAACCACAAATAAAATATATTTTCAAATAAACTTCAATGTTCTTAATATATGCTATTAGAATGACATGAAATTTCATTAAGTTTTTTCTTATGAAATTGATAAATTTATAAATGAAATTGACTGAAATGCCGAAAAATCGATCTTTAAAGTCTATATTTAAAAATTTCTTTTCAAATTTCAAAGCCTTGATGAACTAACGTTTTGAATCTGCGTAGAACGATATTTGTTTCTTTATGATCCTTCTACAAATCACCAACCTATATACTTTAAAACCTCTCTGTAACATCAAAGCACCTTCAAGCTGTATGCCTCAGTTGTTGCGAGATGCTAAGCAAACCGAGCATATAACCAGCTATTTCTGTCCGTTTTACTACTAATGAAAATCCATAGAAGTGCTTTATTGTCGGAAAGTGTTACAATGTTATTTGTCAGAAGTTTTCAAAAAGCAAACAATCTTGCCTTTCGACAATATTTCCCTTGGCCGTTGGCTATATACTTGAGACGTGTATTTCTTTGTTGTTGAAATAAATCAGAAAGAATGGTCGTCTATATTCCTTAATAAAGCAAGACCTATTCCAGCATCCATTAGTGACTCGGTTTGCACCCGCTGTCCCAGATATGAGCACGTAATATTGCTATCATAAAAACAATTAAGGCCACTGACCGAATAAACGTGCGCTCGCGAGTGTTGCTTGAATTGGCGTCGATAGCTTTCTCATCAATTGTATCATTGTTTATTAATATTAAATCAATCTGTGAAGCGCTGCGCCGATTGGTGCTATATTTTTCCGCGTTTGAAAAATGGAACAGCATGCGATATAGAAGAAAATGCGATATATTTGACACGCAAGCGAAATGCATTTTTAAATTCCATCTGCACACACGCAATCAGTGACATCCATTCATCAGTAGCGATTGTCGCGAAGATTGATGGCGTTTGTGATTGGCAAATAAACTCTATAGTACGCTTGGTTTTAGAAAAATTGCCCAACGATGAATGGTGTTATATATCAGCAAAATGTTAGTAAATTTTTTACTTTAATATTTTATTTCTGGAGTTTCTTTTTCTTTGTTGATCTATAAGAATATTCAAGAAAATTGTTGAAATGCTAAAGGTACTCCATAAGTTCAAAAGTATGAAGTGTGTTTTGAAGTTTTGCAATACTGTGAATAATAAGCCCTTAAATGGTCGTATCAGACTAAAACAAAACAGTCACACATTAATTCATAAAAATATGACCTACAGGGTTGAATGCCTCGTTCGTAGAAAGCCATAAAAGAAATTAGGTACATTTCCAGTTAGTAATCCAATTACAACCACGCATTAAGGCTTAGACATTTTAACGTCTTGAATGCTTGTTGCAAACGAATTTCAATTCATCATTCAATCTTGATGTATCTTGTTTACTTACCATGGCATCCATCTCCCAATTAGTGTCCTGTAAGCGAAATGTCACTAATCGTAACGATTGACGTTAGCTATAGCTAGTCCCGTTAATGAATATTTTTTGCATAACATCAGCAGATGCGAATACAGGCCCCCTCGTGGTACGGGAAGTGGGACTGGTGTGCCATTCGACGAGAGACAATTCGAATGCGCCTGTTAAGAAATCATAGATCATCTCACGATTTCTGTGGTTGTCATCATCATGCAATGCACGTTTTCCGCTGGGAGATTGTATAACAAGCATGACGCTGAAGCATTTTGTATTTTTCCGTGTCTCGTTAGTTTTCGTTATTCTTCAATCTCCTGGCAAAGGTGTAGGTTCTAATTCGGATCGTGATTTTTTTTTCCCCGATGCCCTGTTTAAGCACAGATTGCTGATTCTTTTCCCACTACGCTGAAACGCTCACACCACGATAATAATTATTTGATGACCCATAATTATCTTCCGCTGGTTGTGGTGAAAAAAGTAATGATTTGGTTTGTAAACGTTTGAACAAATGATCGTCTATAATTAGATAAATATGTTGTAAGGGCTCATGAAAGACGTTAATTTGGAGTTAACATTTATTAGTTAGTTAGTTTAGATAGTAAATAGCTAGAATTAATATGTTTTCGGTGCATCTATGTGCTACAAGTCAATGTTGGAATTATGCATAATATACTAGACATCCATGAAGTATCAGTAAAAGACGTTGTTTTATGAGGTGAAATTGGATTGAACTTCCTAATAAAAAATATCTCTTACTTTAAGCTCTACTTATACAAACAACTGGAATTGTGTTTATTTGTCCCTCTTTTCATATGCGTTGAACCCAATTGTTGTGCAATAACTTACGAACCAATTAATTACGAACGGTCATAAACTCAATTGGTGTTGGTGAAAAAGGAACCCATACGTGATTCGATTCGAATCGATGCTGATCGATGCAAAACAATCTCGCTTTAATCAAATTTCAATCAACACCATTTCGGAGTAAATCTATGCAACGATTTCCTTAAGTGGTTCTCGGACCCTCAAGATGGCGAAGATACTCATTCCATAACTCATCCAATGCTTCTAACAAATGTTTGATCGTGTCCCTGGCAATCACTCTTATTCCTTCCAATTGGTATTGACCTGTGTGAGTGTTTGGAAGCAAAATGCGCAACACGTTTAGAATCGTTTAATGAACTCCCTGTTTGGGTGATAACCGCACCACACAGGGTGAGTCGGTTGGCCAGTCGCTTCGTTGGCCACTTGGTAGGAATTGTTTCCGAGCGCTCAACCCGTTGATGGTGATTGAAATTGAAAGGGAGAAACAGCGCACGGGGCCTCATATTAACTCAAATGTGAAGCGAGCAGTATCGTTGGTGATGAGAAGGATGGGCGTAGGGATGCGATGGGCTTCAATTTCACGCCATCTGCATCTCAAGTGGCGAATGGTCGTGATCCGACAATCTGGGACCTTCGTGCACTTGGTGGTTGTCCGATCGAATGGATCATTGGATGCAATCTATGGGGGGATGCTGATGGATGATGGGGCAACGCCATCAACAACTTGCCTGGTGCATGTCAGTGGTTGATGAGTTAGTGGCAGAACATTTTAATTGCTTTCCCGTCCAACATGTTCAATCCGGTGTTCTCCTGACAACGCAATTAGATTCCACGGCGATGTGCATGTCGCTTACCAAGGAGTTATGCTGTATCTAACGAAGAAATCATCATCCTTTAAACTGTAATTTTATCCTTCTAACTTTAAAATGGTGGAATTGTCAAAAAATAGTTAATTAGCATTCATCAAAAGTATCATATAGAGATGAATTAGTTCTATGAAACTAATACTACAATTGATAATATAACAAGCACTCGAATGTTCTACGTATTAAACAAGCCGTAAGATGAGCAGAAGAATACAGTTTTGCATTAATGTGTATATTATTCGTTATCTATGAAAATAAGCTTAGAACCTATCATATCCGTTTACATTCCAAATAAATACCGATTCTAATAGGTCATTAAGGTAGTTATTTAACTGCGGCACACACGATGAATATTAAACGGCCGTATCTCCATGGTCGGTCGTATTTCTATCTTTCTTTAAAAGGGAATTATGGTGGAACATGGGCGGTAAAATTTACATCTCGTTTGTTTACTGTTTCGTGCGCCTCGTCAAAACAGCATTTCGTTACGGAACTATTAGCTACTAACTCAATTGCCCTTATCAGCCATATTATTAGCACCGCGTTGTCTTCGTGCCGTTGCATAATGCATGAAAAGATGATGCCACTTTTCTGCCGTTAAAATAAATGCATCGATGTGTGCTTAAGGTTTTTTTTTCTTATATCGTTGTTTACCACGGATGAACATTTCCACAGTACGCTCCACTGAACGTGAATAACTGCAATAAAGTTCGGGATCGGGAGAACAGTGTGAAAGGGGACTCACTTTCAGAATTGAACCCGCCATCGAACAATATCCTCTTGAAAAAGGGCTTAAGCTATGAAGAGTGCTTTCACCGTGATTCAAAACTTCAGCACACCCATGCCCGTGTATCATGAGCTATGATGGCTTTAAGGTTGCAGTGGATGCATCGAAACGCTCGAAAAGGGGGTCCTTGTAGATGCCCGGAGTACACACGCTAAGATCAAAACGCTGTCGTCCTAAATGGATGCCTGTGGTGTGCAGTTTTCCGTTCGTCGCACCTCTCGAAAGTCTAGTCAGCGTAATGGGACTTTTTTCAAGGGGAGGCAACATTACCAACATGCTGCCGGTTCATATAAGGACGCGTGACTTAATCCAAACAAGGAGGGTTAAGGATTGTTCAGAGAAAAGTCCAGATATCACTGTTTGGGTGAAATAGTTTTTTATTGATTTGCTGTCATATGACATTTCTAGTCTTATAGCAAGAATTAAACTTTAGTATTAATTAGAATGTACCAATGAAAGACCTTGAAATAATTACGATTATTGCTATCCTTATGCATTCAAAATTTGTTTCGCATTTGCGGCTTTATCTCAGAGTGATAAAAATGTATGTCTTAAGGAAATAGGTATCTAGCGATGTGTGATAATTTTTTTAATTAGAATCTGAAAACGGAAATAGCAAGGTGTCCTATTTCTTTAAAAATCAAATCTGTTCACATCTGACTTGTGGGCTGGGTATTTTGAATGCTCAACTCAGAGGATAAGCGTTGATGACTTTCATACTATGTGATTGACTGTGGCTTCAGGATATCTTATATTATTCTTATATTATATTATTCTATTATTCTATTACAATAAATTTTAGCATCATGGCCAAAAGAATGTTAATGTCTTGAAAGAGTGAATCGTAAACTGAAGAAATAGTTGATACCGATTGTTTTTTCGAAATTCACTGAATTTCTGGTCAGTTTGCGAAACATCGACCTTTAAGGAGGATTTTTTCTGATGCTCAAGTTGGATATAAAATATGTTTTATTACATTTTCTATATCAGTATATGTTTCGTGGCTTTACGTCCATTTTTTTAATTTACGCGTTATAATTTGTACCATAGTTTTATCGATTAGTTTTAGAACATAAATCAATAACATTATGAGAATTAATTGATTTAAAAGAGATCAGAGAATGCTCCAAAAATTTTGCAACAACTTTTAACAATTTTATGGCGATTCATCAGGTGTTAAAAGCATTTTTTTAAAGATATGGTTAATAGTTTCTAATAACGATTTCTCGTTAGTTCTCTAATCACATGATACACAAAAGGACTTGGAGTATAATGTGATTAGAGTTTATAAAAGTATAATACGATGTATTGGCTTCATTTTGTATTACTTCGCTACTACATAATGTTTATCTATTCATTCTAGATTGAATTTTGTTTTCAAGAACAGTATGTTTGATGCCTCAAAACCAGAGACTAATAAAAACGACTAAAATTAGACTAGTATTAAATGTGTTTATTATTTACTGTTTTGTGTCTTTCCCAGGGTTCCACATGACGCCCAAGCTGAGTCGCATTTTCCCCGAATCCTGCCTGCTGATCGTGGTCGGCGTCATCATCGGTGCGCTGTTGCGGTATGCAACGAACCTGCACGTGTCGCCCCTGACACCGAACACGTTTTTCTTCTACATGCTGCCACCGATCATTCTCGACGCCGGATATTTCATGCCAAACCGCATGTTCTTCGATAACATTGGCACCATCCTGCTGATGGCTGTGATTGGCACGATATTTAATATCGCCACCATTGGTAGTTCGCTCTGGGCCTGCGGTCAGACCGGCATCTTCGGCGTCGACCTACCGTTCCTGCACATCTTCCTCTTCTCTTCGCTGATCGCAGCCGTCGATCCGGTGGCAGTGCTGGCCGTCTTTGAGGAGATACACGTCAATGAGGTGCTCTATATCGTGGTATTCGGTGAATCACTGCTTAACGATGCTGTCACTGTACGTATTGCCGTCGATAACAGCAAACGAGATGAAGCTACTAACACGAACTTTGCTTTCCACTCCCAGGTCGTAATGTATCACATGTTCGAGGTGTACAACAAAATTGGTGTTGACGAAATCATAGCCGTTGATATCGTGTCAGGCATTGCGTCATTCTTTGTGGTTGCACTCGGCGGTACCATTATCGGTGAGTTTTTCAAACTTATCTGCTATGGTGTAAGATGCTCTGTTTCAAGAGCCTTGGAAGAGCAAATACCGTGCACGTGTCTAATGATTACCGGTTTCGATTGTTTCTCGTTCTGCAGGTGTCATCTGGGGCTTCCTGACCGGATTGGTGACACGGTTTACCGATCACGTGCGTGTTATCGAGCCAATCTTCATCTTTGTAATGGCTTATCTGGCGTACTTGAATGCGGAAATTTTCCACATGAGCGGTATCCTTGCGTAAGTTGGAAACAAAACAGCTCTCAATTGCGAGTCGTGGTTAGTGTTTGACGTAAAAAGGAGTTGCAGGACAGAGAGCGATGATAAATTGAAAATACTGGTTTAGACATACAAGCACATTATCATGGTGCATTTTCATAATGATATAGTTATCTGTAATCATAAACACGCATATCTTGATATCCTGTTTGTGCTACGTAATAACATCTGAGCGCTGCAATTTTCTGCAGTTGCCTTGAATTTAATATGATACCACGCTTTATAATACAATTTTCTTGTATTTTTTTAAATAAAAAAATCATTATATCTATTTTCTTGCTATCTCTTCAGTATCACTTTCTGTGGAATAACGATGAAGAACTATGTCGAACAGAATGTGTCGCACAAATCACACACTACCATTAAGTATGCACTGAAAATGTTGTCCTCCTCGGCGGAAACGATCATCTTTATGTTCCTTGGCGTTGCCACCGTTAACAACAAGCATGTGTGGAACACTTGGTTCGTTTTGCTGACAATAATCTTCTGTTCGGTGTATAGGATTTTAGGTACGTAACGATCGATCCTGAAGGACATGTTAGCGATTATTAATATTTGACATCCATTCATTTCAGGTGTTTTGATACTGTCAGCGTTAGCGAATCGTTTTAGAATTCACAAGCTAACTAAAGTAGATCAATTTGTTATGTCTTATGGAGGTACGTTTCGAAGAGGTCTGGTAAACGATGCTGATTTACTACTAATGTTCAATACTTTTAGGCCTTCGAGGAGCTGTTGCATTCGCTTTAGTGTTACTGGTGGACGAGGATCACATTCCGCTGCAGCCAATGTTCTTGACGACGACGATTGCAGTCGTTTACTTTACAGTGTTCTTGCAGGGCATCACCATCAAACCGCTAGTCAAAATTCTGAATGTAAAGCGTTCGAACAAACGCAAACCAACCATGAACGAGCGTATCCACGAACGGGTAAGATAGGCGTGCAGTAATCTGATGGAAGCCGACATTACATGTGACTTTCGCTTGCAGTTTATGGATCACATGATGGCCGGCATTGAGGATATCGTTGGCAAGACGGGCAACTACAATATACGCGATAAGTTTAAGAGATTCGACAATAGGTTCATTCGTCCATATTTGATCAAGAATTTACAGGTACTGGTTATTGGTAGCACATGAAAACATTCAACACAATTACTCACACCACTACTCACCACAGGGTCCAGAGCCGAAGATTTTGGAAACCTACTCTAAGCTAACGATGCGCGACGCCATGGACTACATGCGGCGCAACCCATCCACCATCGGACAAATGTCTGGAACTGAATCAATGAGTGCATTATTTAGAAACTACACGTCCTACTTCGGCGGAAGGTGCGGCGCCACAATGCTCGGCACATGGTAACGGGAAGCTAATTGATCGATGCATGCCACCCCTTCACAGAGTGTGTTTTGTCGTGTTTGATTTAATTACTCTTTTGATTTCTTCTTGCGTTGCTGTTTGGTGATTTGATCTCGCTGGCTGGAGACATCACGGCAGAGCCCAGCATCCGTGTGGTATCGTTACTTTAGTTTGTTTTGTTGTGTTCCAAATTCCAGCCACATGTGTACGGCGCTAACGTGTACCTTTGCTGATGTGTGCTAGCTGGTAGAATTTGTATACTTGCCGATACTGCAAAATAATGGCTAGCGCTTAGTTTTACTGGTTGAAATATGCAATAACGTAATATCTGCACTGAGAATCCATGATTAATGGAAAGTTTGCTCGAACGTAAATTTAAACTTTACTGTGCTGCTACACTTGCAAACATAGTGTACACGGATACTTTAGCTGAAGTACATGCATCTATTTATTAGTTTCGTATTATTGGAGTAGAGTGTGCCTATGTTGATTATCTTGCAATAACCGATTGGCTTATTGCAGCAGTAAATTCGGAAATAAGCATAACCTTGTATTATTTCTTTATTCCAAACTATTTCTTCATGCACATCGTTGTAGCCCTAGCTTTACGAACCTTGAAAATTCGACCCGCAACCTGGACATGCAGGAGTTGGACTACAATCCTTCGAAGAAAGACTTAACGGATGCCAAAATACATCATCTGCTGTCGGAAGAGCTTAAACCATACCGCCGGGTGAGTAGCAGTAGTTTGTATAGCGCATTGTGTCGGTGTACCGGCTGATCAGTACCTTGCACCAAGTCATACCACGCACTTGGTCAATCGTTGACCTATATCAGTTCCATTCTACCGCGCAAGATACGATCAAAATTTAGTGTGACAAAAACAAAATAAATATTGCTATTAATTGGGACGATACAGGATAGGGAAGATACCCATACATAGTCTCACATACACGTAGCTGCTTGTTTATATCATGCTAGTTTGTTTGAGAAAAAAAATACACTGACACAAAGGCAATGCTAGGACTGCAACACAACCTGCAAACCTGCAAACGTTCCAGCTAGAGGTTACCCTTTTCCCTGTAGAACTGTCACATGTTTCTCACGACGATACCGGTACGATTGGCACTCATCCTCACCGTTACAGACACTCTGGTTTGTTATATCCAAATCACGAACCGTGTAATATTCACTCATTCCGTTCATCCTATATCCGCACCAATATTTGTAGCTATTTGTAAAACCCCCCAAAAAAAAAAAAAGATCGGTGTGCTGAACTTTTTTCATATAATGAAAACTATTTTTTCTTTTCTTTTCTCCTCTCTTCGCCATGAACGACAAAATGATTCCAATCGCTTAACTATTTCGAAACAATCCGTGTTTCTGTTTATCGCCACAAAACCATAACGATGCGAACATACAATTTTGTACATCCTCAAATATTTACCAACCGCCAACACGCGTGCCGTGTTTTGTGCATTTGGTACACAAAATCCGACAAATTATTTCGATTCCGCATTCGCAACATCGCTTCCACCATTTGGTGCTCCAACGGACGCTCGAAAACAATCATCAATCCCGAACCAATCATCATCGAACTGAAAACTGAACCAAAAAAACAAAACATCCCCAACCTGATATTCACCCACCACCAAAAACACGGATCGAACGACCACCGCAACATGTGGCGCATTTTATCCTTCAAAATATCCCTGTCTTCTCGCCATTTGGATACGACACGCAAATACTATCGAAACATGTGATCGAATACTCCCGGCTCCAACATTTTCATTCCCGTTCTCATGCTAAAACACCAATTTGCGCAATACAAATACCAAAAAAAAAAAAAAACTCGAAACGAAGGCTTCGCTACATACGGTACGAAAACATTAAATGATCCATTATATTATGATTTTCCTAATAAGCTAACTTTATGTTCACTATTCCTCTGTTGTTTGCTATTTTGACGCAATACAACTTGGTTCTATTTGTGATCACCGTGGTTCTATTGACGATTAATGTTCCCCACTTTAATTTTCATCACTTTTGTCATCACTGTCTTTTATGTTGTTCATGTCTGTTTGTTTTTGTGTTTTTTCCCCCGTTGCGTTTATCATGAATTTGCGGTGGCATTTTCTCCCTTCTTTGATCTTAATTTTCTATTCCGAGCGTCACAACTAAACACTAATCTAGCGATTTTCTCTTCACCCTTTCTGTACGTGCTATCCTGTTTTTGTATCCTTTTTCTGTATGCGACTGTCCCGTGCTGCATATCTTTCTGTGTGTTCTTCTATGTTTCTATGTGTGTGCGTGTATGTGTGTTGTGTGTGTGTGTAATCACTGTTACTAACACATATTCGTGATTCCGTGGGGTTTGGATACTAACGTAATGTGGCGCGTGTGTCGATGGTGACGCACATGGCGACCGTGAAGCAAGTGAAGGTGCGATTCGTTTTTTTTAACCAAACTGTTATCCTTTTTCTTGCGATTTGTTTCATTTTATCTCGGTGTAGCGTTTTTCATTGAAGCATTAAATGTGTTTCTGTTGGCGTACTGTGTTGCGCGTATATTTTCGTGTAAATATGTTGTTGTTTTTTTTTGTCTCCGTTACACAACACAGAATCGTGTGCAACTGTATATATGCTTGCTCTGTTTTTCTTGTTACACGATCCGTGTTTACATCAACATTGAACATATTCTGTTCAAACAATTGTGCGCAAATTCAACGAGAGTTGTTAAATGCGTGTATGTTTGCTAGTGTCAAATGTTTTATTTAGTGGATGTCATTAATTTCAAATTTATTTTTTTTATTTTAATTTTTTTAGAGTTTATAAACAATAAAATGTAGCAAATAGTATTTAGTTAGTTTCAATATTATTGACTTGAGTTGTAGAATAGATACATTTCTCACACATTTGTACATTTCTCATGGATCATTGAAGAATATCTTTACTGAAAAATGTTTGTTCTATTTTCTTCTAATGCCGTTGAGTATTAATTATTTGAATTAATTTGAAAAATCATTTTTTTCTGTGTGCTGTTGTTGATGTTGTAATTCATTTAGCTTCAATACCTATGTACATTGGTTTATTTCGTCTTCTGATCCCTTGCTTTAAATGATTGTTTCCATATTCCGCTTTTTGTGATATCGCAATAGAAATATAAAGAGTAAACGAATTGAGGATGTTATTCAAATATATTACGGAGCACTATATACCGTTGATTCTCAGACGTTTTCGGCATGTTCAGTATAAAATGCACCTTTTCTAACATCTAACAATGAAGCGCTAAAGACCTCGTAAAAAAGGAAGAAAAAAACAGATGATCAATTTACTGTTTGGCTCACAATGAAAGATAATAGTTCTTTTTTTTTTGCTCGATACTTGTGTCGTGTTCATTTCTGTGACTGTGTTTTCTTTGGAAGTCATTTTCGAATGTCAGTTTAATAAACGAATACAGTCGGTTAATTTTATTTACCCTCGCGTATTTGTTAAAGTCGGGTTTACTAATGAGTGTTCCGTTTTTTCCACAGCATCGAAGACTTAGCTATAGCCGCCATGCAGTTGATGATCGTGATCTTTCAACACAGGTAACGATAGAGCTTACTTGTGCAAATGAAGAAATATTAAAACATAATTTTGGTTCTATATAGGTCAACTATAAAATGCAGATGAATATACGCCGAATGATAAGCGAAAAGAAACATCACAAGCGCAGCAAACGCGTCAAGGTATGAAGTGAAGCCCGGTATACCCACGATAAGTTGATAAATGTCCGTCTGATTCTTCTAACTCGTAACAGGACGGCAAACAGCAGAACCACGTCTCGTTTCCGGAATTCGTGCAGAACGGTTCTGCGAAACAGTTTGCGAACGGTACGAATGACATCGTTATGACTAATGATACAATTACGATTACTACCGACTACCATCCACCACCACCACAACCACTAGAACCACCACTAACCGATCAAGACAATCGCAAAAAAAGTAAACGAAAACATTCTCACAGTCTTAACAAGTACCGTAGATTAGAAATAGGTAAAACAGCAGTTCATTCCTAATGTCGTAAGCGTATGTTTGATCGTATGTCGTGTATTTTTGATTCTTTTTCTAGCCGTGATTTTCCTCTCGCTATTCTTATGGGTCCCTCTCTCAAATATTTGTGTTGTATACTCTTTGTTATAGTCACGTGTCAAACTGATTTGTATTCAAATGATAAGTTTTAATTTGTTATGCACACTCTTTTCACTATCTTCTATTTTCTACTCTCTTGATGTTTGTAAAAAATATTTGTTTGAAGCGATATATGGGGTTTTCTAATTGTTTATTTTTATGAAAATTACAAAACTTTGTTTTTGTTCGCTGTAACTGTTCCCGCATTTAGTATATCCCCTTAAACTTAAAGCAATTGCGTCTCCTGAATATCTGAATGTACTATCACAAGCCAATTTGTGTTGTCATCAAGTGAACTAATTGTTCTATTTTCGTTAGAAGCCTACACTTAGTTTTGTGTATCGTTATACAAATCGTTACTAAATTCAAACGACGAAACTATAACGAGGTGTCGTACGAGTGATGAGAAAGGATTTACTTTTTTTGTGATATCTTATCTATTCATCCATCAATTTTCACTGTCTTCTATCGTTACATCTCAGTTATGTAGTATTGTCTCGCTAACATTATGATATTCTAGCACCATTTCCCAAATGAATGTTTTACGCTTTCATGTTCACATATATAGTTGTTTTGTTTTTATTAGTATGAACATACCATACGTATGTTTTCCAAAATCTTCCCATTATTCGTTGGTTGTGCTTTCACGTAGAAAATCACATGTCTTTTTTTAACATTATGCTTTCATCTCCACTGTCAGTCGGCCAAATGTTTTGCCTCAAATAATGTGTCTCTCTTTTTCGGCTAAACCTTTAGATTACATCAACGAAGTGCTGCACGAGGACAACGAGGACGAGGAAAGACAGGCGGGCCCATCGGAAGATTGGGATGGAGGTGGTCTTACCTTTACCGCCAAATCATCGCGTAAGTGTGACACTCGGTGTTGCGAGACATTACGAGCATGTGAGGTTGCTCGTTGAGTCATCTCCATTTTCTTTTTTTATTGTAAATGTAAAATTCGTTTCCGACGGTGCTGAGTTTACTATCGAAGAGAAATGTCCACTACGGTACCGACAACAAACTGTGTTCGGTGGTCTGTTTTTGGTTATATTATGTGATCGATAATATGCAACAGTCGCGTGCAATTCTTCTTAGCCTCTTCTTTGTGTTATCTCTTCTATTACACATCTCTGCTGCTTGGTATCTCTACTATCTACTACTATCTTTCCTTTCCTTCTGATCTTTGCTCGTCATTCTTTCTGGATATCTTTTTAAAAAAAATCCAGTTTTGTTTGTAATTTTAAATTATACAAGTTTGTGTATTTAGTTGGAAAGTAAATATCTGCTTGTACTTTTCAATGATAGCAATAGCTATCCTTAGTGTTTTATAAACTTTAGTTTTAATAATGTGTGGAAATTGGGCAATTCTCGTTTGATCGGAGGAATGCATATTTATACATTGTGTTCGGGAACGAACGTTTCATCGTTTGCACGTCGTGTTCCAATAGCAATTGCAAAGAAAATCACCTCATGTTTGCTTGATCAACAATTGTGTTTTGAAGACGGTTCATTTTCCTTGAAACTGAATCCTAAGGTCTTTCTTTTGTGTCCTCTTTTTTCTTTTCTCGGTCTTTCGTTTGCGCCATGGTTTTGCGTCTGCTATTTCTATCTGTCTGTCTATCTCTTCTTCTAGCCGAATCGCCGGCTGTAAGTGTAAAGCAATCCCTCGCCAGTGGAGGAGATCGTGGTGCAAGTAAGACAACCGCCACTACTACTGCTAACAACAACAGCTCGCTGATCGCACATATCACAAGCCTGCCCGGGTTCGATCCCACCAAGGCACGCATTGTGAAGCACTACACGAGCAAGTTTACTTCCTCCGCCTCCGATCCCTCCACCTCATGCCCGTCCGGCAATCCCAACCCCAGCCAAGAGCCCCACAGTAAAGCCAATAGAAACACCCTCACACTCAACACCTACAACAACAACAGTAACTTCAGCATCAGTTCCGCATCCGACAGGGAACGGATCACGCCAACGGCGGCCGAATCGTTCCTGCCCTGGCGCAGGGATCGATCCTATCAGACCTTCGGTATGTGTCCGGGTGCATTCGGCCCACCTAACCAAACCCCGCCCCACGCCCCCTCAAAAAAAAAAACAACACTGTGTTCCTTTTCGCAAGCTCGCTATCTCTTGCGCTCTCACTCTTGTTTATTTTTGCAAGTTGCGCTGCAAGTTTATATCGCAAGCTTTTCCCGTTTAATCTTGCGTTTCTGTATGGTTTTTTGTTTGTATTTGGTTGTCTGGTTGAGCAATTCTTTCGTTTACCGTATGAGAGCAGACGAAGCAAATGGAACGATGCGCTCAATCGAAACGGATTGGTGAAAGCATTCGAAACAGTTCCATTGCGATTAAAATCTGTTGTACTTTTGTGGTTCGCGCATTGCGTAGCCTTACGTTTGACTGTTTAGATTATGTTCGGTTATTATCCCGCCTAGGCAAAACAAAAAAACAAAACAAAGTTTAGCTCCTTAGGAGAATGCAAGCCAATTACGTTAGCTGTTTATTGTTGTACATTTTGTTCGATAAAGGTTCGATCGTTCCGTTGGACGGTCTGGTAAGTTATCGTTTTTCTTTGCCCTTTTTACTGGTTCCTAGTTCTTAGTCAACACGTACACGTTTCATGCATGATGGTTGCGATCGTTTAAAATTACTTTCGTTTTATTTTACCAAACATTCGGCATATACTCGCAATACTGTACAAACGGTTACACTCTTTTTTTTCTTCCGGCGCGGACTAATGTCCTCCGATCGTCGATTTACCTGTTTATAATGGCGCGGCGTTCAGCTCGATCGTGTGACTATAAGTGCATAAAATACGGCTGTGACCTTGCGGAAAATAGCTCCCAACGGTCCGGACGAACGACACTGAACTCACTGTTGTATGTTGCAGATCCGTTCTCACACTGTCCTGTATAATCACATTTCACATCAATATCACCCGTTCTTCGAACACCTTTTTTGTGCGGCTTTCTGCACGCTATAATCACATAGAAATATGTACTAGATGTTTGTTGTTTTTTTTTCTGTTTCAATTTATTGCTCAGTTTTGATTCGTTGGTGTTGTTATAGTTGTTGTCGTTCTGGATGAATTCACTTCGCATTATAATTTTACGCATGGAGAAATTCTACTAGTTTGCCTTACTGAACCGCCATAGGTTACATTATTGTTGCAGTATATTGTTGTAAAGCTATCTATTATCCAATATTAATCCCAAACAAAATAATCACACATTTTCCGTATTTAATTTCTTTCTACTTGCCATAAAATATCGAAACCTTCAAAAACAGTGGATGAAAGAGGAGCAAACAAGGAAGATAAGAGGTTTTCCCGCGAGTCACGCTTTTTGGAATGTGAGTATTGGGCAATGATTAATAATGGTATCATTTCGAAAATTAACACTATCCATACTTTTAGCGGAGCAACGTGTCGCAACACCGACTGCTATCGAATCGGTCCTGCCCTGGAAACGGGTGGACGAAAGTGACGATAATGGTGCTATAAAACAGAACGAATTCCCATCGTGGGCTTCGAATAAGGAGTATCTAGCTTACAATTCACCAAGTGCAACATTTTTGGGTAAGTCTCGTGTGCAAACATTCATTCAGTGTCTGATAGGTCGAGGCTTTCGCGAAGCCTTGGTATTGTGATCTACGGTGCCTTCGACTCAGGAATCCCCAAAGCCGTGGTGTCGCACTCTTTCGCAACCTCCAACGACCCGATTCAAGATAATGGTTTGATCCCTTTTTCATCAACACCTTCAACCCCTGGCGCGTTCTTCCGCCCACCAGTTTTATTTTATCCATCGCATTGACAATCGCATACCCAAAGCGATAGGGCGCTAAAATCGTCTCAAAAACCGAATTCGGCGCTATTTGCAGTTGTAGTTTTCAATTCACAGCGGAAAAGAGCGTTTGTTTTTTTGCATGTACCACACCCGACCTGAATCGGTGTAATCGGTATCGACGGTAAATGATTGAAGTTTTGTTTGATTTTTTTTTCTTTGGTTTGAGTTGTTTCATTTTATTATGTTTTTTTACTTGTGTTCTGTGCACCTTCAGTCTGCCAAACACAGCATTACACTATACCAGTTGAAGGTTGTTCACACTGCTTAAAGTAAAAGTATACTGTTATGCTGAAGCTGTCTCAAGAAATCAATACACAAACGATGCAAGCAAACACTGCACTGCCACGTTTAAGATATAGCATAAATATGCATTCCAAAATTCCAATGAGAAGCAACTGCAATACGCTTTTGTTCTAGATTCCAGAGCACCGCTTTTCTGTTTGTACCAAGTTAGAATCAGCTGTGACATACATCCACTGAGCAGGTTGTGTCGTTTTTAAGTTCCAATTTGTTCACGATTAATTTCCATAATGTGATGGGAGAAACAGGAAGAATGTTTCCGTTTTCTGCACCTTTAGCGCCCAGGAGATGTTTCATTGTGTGCTCTCTTCACCTTCTTTAGTGCTCTTCGCCTTCTCTGGGCTCGTATTATGATCATTCGTTCTTTTTTAAGTGTATTAAAGTGTGTATATACGTGCATGGCGAATGAAATGAAATATCGATGTTACATGCTCGAAAGCGAACATTCTGAGTATACAATTACTTGGAAGTATGTGCCGTTTGCTACTGCTGCTTCTATATTCGTACTAACGCTGTTGTCTAGCTCTCATGAATCCAACCTTCAACACCTTCTTCTATCGTTTCTCGTACCAACCATCCCGTATCCGAACGCACCTTCACACAAACTTGCACCAGCGCGAGTGCAATTTTTGTTGATTAATAGGACACGCTTTAGAGATCGTTTTGAAACTCTTCAACAAATGGTTTGAAATTTTTCGGTTTCCTTCTATTTATTGTACGGGCGCTTCGAGTATACACCTCACAGAGGGTGTTGCAGAACTTGAAGAATTCATGGATTTGAATTCGTGATTTGGTTACAATTTGATTAAGTTAACTTTTTCAATTCTATCAATTGATTTAAGCTTCCCACGAGCTTCGAGACATTATGTTTGTCTTATACTAAGTACATTTTTGTTCTTTCAAAAGTGAGGCAGAACATTCATCTGCTCAGCAACAACAAGAAACTCTTCCCCCACTATCTTCAGTAATGTTTCCGTTTCCGTTGTTAAGTTATGTAAACATTCTAGGTTCATATAATTTCTGCATCCGCGCATTAGCTTGCACCTAACCGCATTTTTATCATCTATCCGTGCCTTCCCCGTATGGTTTCTTTTCTCTTTACACGATCCAACCTCCAACACGACATCCGCCAAAAAAACGAACACCGCAACACACACACACACAACAATCTATGCTCGATTGTCTCGACGATGTCTGTCTGGCACTCGTGTGACACTTGCGTGCATTCCCATCCCGATAACTACATCCCACCTGTTTCGGACGACACATCTTGCCATCCGAATCGACTCCTATTACAATCCCTGTTCCATTGCACCGCCTCGCGCGCGCGCTCCTCTGTGTGTTCGTGTGTGTATGTGTGTGTGTGCCACTGTTATCCTATTCCCACCACCGGACACGCATGTGTGAACTGTTTCCACAAATACCACAGGTGGCTTAACGCAACCTAAACAGGCTAAGTCCGTAATAGGTCTGTTCCGGCGCGAGAGTTCCGGTTCCGGTGGGGTCGTCATCGGCGGAGTGACTGATTCCGAGACATCGACCCCGGTGGCGGCAACCACACCGGTCGGCCGGGTGGCCATACCGAAGGATAAACGGTCGGCCTCTATCGCGGGCTACATCACGATCGACGGCGGTGATACGGCCGGCAACCCGATGCTGGATCCGCTCGGTATTTCCCGGGCCGGGCCACACGCTACGGCATTCCCCGTCACCGCTAGCCATCGGCGCAACAATCGCCGGGGATCGATGCTGGAGCTAAGCGGGTAAGTTTTTAAATCGAACGATATGATTATTCTAGATCTAGATAGATCTTCCAACTCTTTATAATATATCTCTTTCCCCTGAACGCCATTACGTGCGAACTGGGTTGAACTGTAAAGTTCACCAATTCTTGAATTTCTTGGATTGGACATTTCTCACTATTGGTAAATGGATAAAAATTTAGAAACAATTTTGTCCGATCTCTATAATGTATAGGATTGGTTTTTTTAGAACTTAAAAAAAACAATTTGCAAATGAAGTCAGTTAGCATTGTTTACATATGATTTGAAACAATTTACATACTGTACGGCCTTCGACATTTTAAACGGTAAGACGTTTCTCATAAAAGCAGTAAAGCCTTACTGCCGTTCACAGGAGACATTTCCTAAGTTTCTAAAGTTTTCTTTTTCAGTAATTCTGTACCGTATACCCTTGAAAGTGTGCTTTGCATGAGTATAATTTGTGTAAAAACAACCAAAACTTGCCCTGTTGTGTGCTGTTGATTGATACCAAACCTTACAAAGTATGGCTGTGATTGTGCGTGCGCGCGTGTGTATGTGTGTATGTGTGTGAGTGTATTATGTTAAGCACAGTAGCATTTTTTTAACTTATCCATGTTAAGCGTAGTGTGTAGTATTAATATATAATTATCCGTAACACAATAATCGTACTCTCACTACCACATCACACATTCAAGCAAACTAACATGAATCTCCCGATGGTACGAAAGGAGACTGAAGCGTAAAGGGCGCGTAAAACACACCTTAACACATCTCAAGCTAAACTAACACATCAACCACATACCAGGGGTGGAAAAATTCAGTACTAACTCTCACACAAATACTCGTCAGCAACCCAACTTCCAACATCCCCCAACATCCCGTTCGATCCTGGAACAAAACACAAAGCCAATCAACATGCTCTATTGTAAAAGAGCTAGTCCGTTTTATTCCTCTCAAAATGCACTTTTTAAAATAGTTTTTGTTTTTTTCAAGTCACAATCTATTTTCTTGTGTAATTTTTATGCAACTTAAGTTATGAAACATTTTGATTTCCGATGTTTCTAGATATTGATTTGGGGTTTAGTGTTTTTTTTCGGAACATATTTTCTTAGTAAAACAAATGCAACCAAAGGTACAAAAGCGTTGATGTGACAAAATGGTTCTATTTCCGGTTCTAAACTTACGAACGATTGCAGTATTTCATCGTACAAAATGGAGGGCAGGGGCCTACAAACGTGCCCGCAACAAACTCCACTTTTCCGTGAAACCGTTTTCACCTGTTTGTTCATCTTTCTTTTCTTGTCTTTTTTCTACATTTCTTCCTTCTAGATAATGTGGCCTTAGCAAACAGTTTCCATCGGTAAATGTGTGCTCTTTCTTCCAAAACAAACAAAGAAAAACGTATTTACGCACATTCGGAAAGCACTAAATTTTTTGAAAGCTTTGACTTTTGAGTTTTTTCTCTTCTTTCTTCTTCTTATATCTTCTTCTTTTGCCTTTTTCACCACGCCAACCGTGGTACTATTCCGTCACATTTAAAACACATTTTGTTGATAATTTGCTGAGGTGGGATGAATAATTTTCGATTATATCTTAAACGATAGTAATTGGAACTAATTACTAGACATCCTTTAATGTTATTTAGTAGAAACTTCAAGTTTTTTATTTGCTGTTGTTTAGTATTCTATTAAAGTACAATACAATGCAGCAAGTAATGAAAGTTTCCCATTGTTCCAAGCTTGTAGCTTCTTCAGCCAATCCCTCATTTGCCTCCATCGGTGCACAATTTGTGTTGCGCTTGCTTTAGTTTTGTTTTCTAATACTGCTTGATGGAGTATTGAAAAGAGAAAAAAACAACGAATCAACTCACACGTACGCTGTACTGCTGCTTCTTCTCGCGTGATTTTGTTTATTTAGCAAAGCATTTGTGTACCTTAATCCCGGCTTAATTGAATTAAACTCTGCTCCATTCAAATCCGTGTCCGTGTAACGCTTTACTGCCGTCCTTCGAGCAGATCAGCTGGCTCCATGTTATGATGTGTCGTCGCTTAAGTGTGCTTTGCACAATCGTGTCAAATTTGGCCTCGTGTTGACAGCAACGAATATTTCCCTGGCTCGGGTTTTAACAAGCGGTGAATTATTTTTGCTTCAGAATTCTATTAAAACGCTTTTTGGAAACACGTACTGTTTGAATAGTGCGCCAACGAAATAGATGGTTTTATGGCATGAAATATTATGGCCTAACAAATATATCAGTGTTTACGGTAGACAAATAAATTTGATCCATAATAGGATTTTGTTTTAATTTTTTAAAAGCATTTTTGTTTAACTGTTGGTTGCATCGAACAACTATTCAGTAACAGGATCGATTACAATGATGCAGGGAATAAAACATACATAAACTACCACAACAAGAGTTAGAACTGTCACACTTTATACGTACAAATACATTTTACAACAGAACATAAACAGTGGCACAAGCGAGGAACCCGATCCGTTCCCGATACGGACGCGCAGTTCGACCGAATCGTGCCCTCATCAAACGAAACATCAACACCCCAAAAAACCCACCCTACAGACATGCATGCGTCGGTTGGCGTTTGTTGTGTTGTGTTTAAATGTTCGTTGTTGTTACCCTTCCGCAGGCTGCTAGTGCCCGGACGACGGCCAAGCCGGTACACCCTAGAGCCCTTCCCAGCTCCACCACTCGAGACGGACGACGAAAAACCGACGCAATCCCAGTAGAGTAGCAATGCGCGGGTTGCAATAGTGAAGCGAGCGGAAGAGTATTAGTAGTGAACGGTGACGGTGAAGGAGAACATTTTCTGAACAAACATTATCGGATTAAAGCTACAGTAAAAGATCTACCATATCCAAAACCGGCTCCGCTCCTTTCCAATGGCTATTCCTGGCTCCCTGTAAAAAAAAAAAATGAAACCTCACACAAAACCATATTACGCGCGGTACTCTTCCGCTCTAGAACCGGGATGTAGCACCACGGCGAATTGGTCACAAATCTAACCCCCTAAATTCTAACCTCCCACAACTCCAACACCTGCAACCTGCATGAGACCGCTTCCAACGAGACGGATGGATGGTCCCAAGCCGACCTACGTACAGGCATGCCCGGACCGGTTAGCTTTGGCAGCTCTTCCAACGATCACGGTGACGGCCTCTCCACTCTCCCCCTTCGAGATGGTACTTCCTACTTCCGGCTATTCGCTACACGGTTCTGGGTGTGGGTTTGCATGCCAAAACGTTGCTTCCTGCATCACTCCGGTGTGATGACCTCGGGGGCGATCTAATCCCTTTTGTGGCGCGTTACCGGTCGGGTCTGTTAATCGAACAAAGCTAATGTTGTTGCCCTGCTATTCGCTCTATTGCTGCATGTTGCATGTCGTAACGATGGTTGATGTTACGTGTAAGAGTAGAACAGTAGTTTTGGTTTGTTTTATTTTATTTTTTTTGCCAAATGTGTAGTACTGTTGATAGGTTTGTAGCAAATGCAAGCGTTTTTTGTTGTATGGTAGAGCAGTTCAGCGTTCAGGTAGGTTAAAAACCCCCCTCGAAGCTTAACCGTAGTGTGTAGTCACCTTGTAGTGAGATAGAGAAAAGTAGATAAATTTAACCTTTAAATAGGTTTAGTGACCAAGTTATAATTCCCAGTGTAATCCCCCCTTTGTTAAGCCATACATATATCAAGCAAACGGAACAATTACTTGCATCTAGTCTAGCTCCCGGTCTGCGTGCCGTTAATAACTCTAGGCATAGCTCTAGGCAATACCTACGGACGGGTAATTCTCGTGCTGTGTTACCGGCTTAACGGCAGTTTTCGTTATTCCTTTCGTTTGTTCCTACACCTATCGCCCGCGTTGTATGCGCTCTATTTTCTCGTTACCGACACGTGCCACATTTGGTGGTCCGATATGAGTTCCGTTAGATGCTAGATAGCCAAAATACGCCACGCGTGGCCGTGTACGTTTCTTCTTACGACGCATTTCCATTTTTCTCCCCTTTCCACCGCAGGTACAATACGACCGATTTTGACTTTAACCTTGTGTCCCATCGTCGTTTGTCGATGAAATGCTGGTATTTACTACTAAATATTTTGCCATTCTTCTCGTTCCTTGTTTTAACTCGTTCCGCTAGTTTGCATCTTGTATAGCATCCACACCATACTCGTGTTACTAAACACAAGCACACACAGACACAAACAGCGCAGATCTACCATGTTATCTATCTGCTCATTATCCACTCTAACTATTACTTCTTACTGGTCGCTAAAGCTGCTAGCTGCTTGCTGAAAACAAGGAACTTCCTGTTCATACAATAATCTCTCTCTTTCACTTCAAAACTATTTCTTTCTATAATGTCCCTTCACCAAACATGGTACCTGTGATTTTTTTCGTACTAAATTTAAAATTTAAATCAATTTGAATCGGCAAACGACACACGCAATGTACTTAAACTTTAAATTTCAATGGATCGGCTGCCCTCCCGTTGAGTGAGGGGCGTTTTTCCATTGAACGATACCAAATACAGACACACGGTCAATCCTGTTCTTCATACACTGCTTGCTAGAACAGTAATGCCTTTCCCGTCTTCCACAATCCCATCAGACCAGATCAGCCACTCTGGCCACTTATCGGAATCTATCTATCTCACAAAAACAAATGTGCCACTAAATCGAGTATTTCGTAGTGTATTATAGATGTATAGTGAAGTATTAGCATTTCTAAACCAAAACAATCAAATGATAAAACTGCATGCCATTAACGGGTTTTCAAAGTATTCAGCTAGCTTGCTAAATCTACAACAAAAAGCTTTTGAAAGTATTATTAATAGCGCGCCGTCTAGTTGCTATCCGCATTGGTAGTATTGTGTGCTGGTGCCCGGACCAAATATAACCATTTGCTTACGTATCTAAGTAGAAAAGCTATGATCGGCGATCGGATACGATCACGATACGAACAAATAGATACAGGTAGTTGTACAATGCAGGGTTGGTGGCTTTCTACTACTAAGTGGGTGCCTAAGATTTTGTAGACGACATTGTAGAATGAAAATTTTATTTAAACACACGCACACACCGTCCCGGTATCTGTCCGGTGCTTTAGGGAGATTCCACCTTACATACTTCCCGGTGGAAACTCCCGTAGAAAGCTCAGGACGAATACCGGGGACGGTTGTTGGATTGTGTGATTGGTGCGAAGTACGATGTTGTAATCTAATCTTACGGGCAGCAGAAAGTGAAGAATCAAACATAGCAAAGACTAGAGCGGTACGCTACGCATTCGAGTAATATTCTAACTATAACAGTAACACAATCGTTTTAAATATATCATATCTGTAGAAATGAATGGTTTGTTTTGTAACCTTTTTGTACACCTTTACAATACGCGGCGGTACGAAAAAAAAGAAAACAAGATGAAAGAAACAGGCTCGGGATGCTTTTTGTAGTATGTAAGGGTGAAATATTCGTTCTGTACTTTCTTGCCATTATCATTGGTTGGTTTTCTGCTCACATTCACATGTCACTCGCACAGCAAAAGCATCACATGAAACATTGCTATCTGTTCACATCAGTAGTAGAAAGTTGTGCTTTTATAGTTGTGTGATTATGGCAATTCATTTGCGTTGCGCCAAATATTAAGTAGGGTTTCCTTCGATGTTTTGATGTGTTTTATGCTAGATTTTCCTGTAAATATTAAAACCCATAGAAAAACATTCGCTTTAGATGTAGACATTATTACAAAAACGATTTACATTTAAAAGAAACAATAACAGACGTTTTTTTGTTGAAAACGACCAGGCGTCTCCATCAATAGAAGATGCATCAAAGGATACTTGTAATACATAAGACAATATGGCAAAAAAAGGTTGAATAGAGAATCCATTCATTTTATACCTATTGGACCATGATAGACCGGACATTTGGATGTCAATGTATTCTTTTTATCAATTTTTAAAATCGTTATAATATTGACATGGTGAAACTCTGTGGGATTGATTGATGTGATGAAACTTTTTAATAATGTAATATTTCGTGAAACATTCGTAAAAAATAGAAATCAAGATTTCAGAAATGATAATTTTGATGAATGATTGAAAAAGCCAGAACATGAAAAAGCTATCCCATTTAAGCATAATATGAAAACTAGTCATTGGCAGTGGTTAGTCAGGTCAAGCCACTTCGTTCTGTCGACGACAACATCAAGTTTTGGTGATCTTTTCAGTAGCCCCTTTTACATGGGAATTAACAATTCAGCATCCTTAATTCAGATCTGCAATATTAGATATTTTAATTAAAAAGATAATATTAAATGAAATGTTTTAAAACATAATTTTTAATCCAAGTGTATGTAATATATGTAATTAGTGTGTCGTCGAATAGATAGGTTCTCTATTTTTCTTTTTTACAAAAAAATCACAACTTCTAGGACATTAAATATGTAACAAACATTAATTAAAGTTTCACTACTCATTACGACTAATCTAGGGACCATCTTCATGCTCTACGGTATAATAAAAAACCTCATTTCATTTCTATTTATTCGGGAGCCTTTTTTGTTCCACTTAGTTTGATTTTGTGAGATTAGTAATGTAGTATAGTGTAGAAATGTTTATTGATTGCTTCTTGAGTATTTTTTTATTCGCCTTTAGTAAAATACCTCCTGCCATTGAGCTGTAGTCATATAGTGTGCCATATTTAGAAGCTCTTTTCTCTTTTACAACACTCCCATCGGTGGTAGCTCGTTGCATTGTTCCGTTCCTGGTTGATTTGCGTTGAGTATAATTTTCACCCTCGGGTTCGCTCCCATCACCTTCTACTATCTCGCTTCGGTGGCATCGGGTTCATCGGGTGCTTGGAATACCAATCGGTGCAAAAATCCCAATCCACGGCTATGTAGGGCCAACGATCCTCCAAACGGGGAGAATTACAAAAAAAATCAAAATCCTTCGCCTGCGATACGCTGGTAGAGCAAACACATTCAGTATAGCTGTTTTTTTAGTTGATCGTACCAACTCCCGCTCCAGTGAATTGGCTGCGATCGGTACGAAACACAATCTTGCAAACACTTGCATCATTTTAGCTCCACTTGTGTTCACTCGTTCGCATACGTAGACACTCCATCGAAACTGTAAATTCAACACTGTCATATACGTATTTCTTTTCGTTTCTCTTTTTCTTCCTATTTCTCTTTCTCTCTCTCTCTCTCTGCCCAACCGTTATTGTTCCTTGTTTTGTTGTTGTTGTTGTTGTCCCTTTTGCCTTGTCTCCTTCAATCCCTTTGTTGTTTTTTTTCGAATCTACGATTTGTTTCGATTTCGTGCGAAATCCCAACAATCCATCCTGCCATTCGTAATGAATTCCTCCCTTTACACAACAACACGAACCAACAAATTGATCCGTACTCCCTTACCGAACACCAGTGAGGCAATCCCAGAAGAAAACTACACCAAATCGCTGCCCGAACGAGACAAGTACGGAACCCGCCGAGGACCAGCTCTAATCAAAGCGTCATCCACCAACACGCCGAAGTCGGCCGGGCGACGTTCGGGTGGTCCAGTGAACCCGCAAACGACAGCCCTCCTATCGGCCAGCTCGACCGATTCCGACGAGGATGACGAAGAGGACGGGCATCGGCAGCATCCGGACGGTCGCCACCGGTCCGATGATGCGACGCGCCGCTTAAACGGCGACAGAAACAACGACGAAGACGACGATGAGAACGACGACGACGAGGACGAGGACGAGGATTGTGCGGATGAGCAGCATCCCATATGAGAAATATTCATCTAGGGTAGTCGTACGTACTATCGTGGTAAATTTTAACGCCCCTTCTCAAGAGAGGGCTTCACTGGTTGGCCGACCAAGCAAAATGCGGCCCAAAACAAAACAAAAAAAAAAACAAAGCACAATTCGTGATCGAAGCAGATTGCAAATTTCAACTCAGCGCTTCTTCCAACTCGTTCCCCCCGCATTCCGAGTAATCCAATGCCTTAGCGGAGGATGTAGAACGTACGATAAACAAAAAAAAAAAAACAGTTGAATTCTACCGCCCGTTGCATTATCAGCGTAACCGCGCGTTATGCACGCTGGTTCCGCAGATCGCAAGATGAAAAACTAGTAAATCCGTCGGTGGCAGCAAGGAAAGAGCAAACCACTCCAACGTTGACCGAGGCAATTCAAGTATCCGGGTGGCATAATATTTACTATTACTACTACAACAACTACTATTACTATTTACTACTATTATGGATCGTTGCTTTATGTTGCTGAAAGTATTCGAAATCATTCCGGTTGCGTTAAGGTAACGTTTAGGGACCGTGTTATTTGCAAAAACTCGTACGAAATGTCAAGAAACGCACGCCGTTCTTAGGGGAGAGCCAAGAAGCGTATAGATAGAAGACGAGGAAAAGGACGAATAGTTTATTTTGGGATTAGATTTAAAAAGAGGCGGCAAAATAACAATCGATCGTTACTTATACATACAAACCAGGATGGTATAAATTAAACAGACAAACATTTTAGTTTAAAATAATTTAATAGTATCTCGCGGCTGGTAGGTTGAGAAGATTTACACAATACACATCATTTGGTGCTATTCTAAAGTGCAAGACAAGCGTGATACTACTGATTGTTCGATCGATACGAATCTTCCTCACGCCAACAGAAAGTGCGTTTCACGTGTGAATACTTGCTGCTTCCTTCACGCTTACGCGAAAGTCGGTAGCCAAAAAAAAGGGGGAACCGTCAGGCACTGTCCGATCCGATAAACTGTGTACTTAAAACTAGCTAATTATATGCGATCCCGGGCTATATTCGCATGCAGCCTAGCGCTGTTGCATTCGCTCCGATGACGAGTGTCGCTTGTTTGCGAGAGAGTAGCGATAACGTGAGTAGCATCAACACCCGCGATACCGAACCCCACCACCATAAGAGGAAATGAAACAGATAGGAACGATTTTATCAGCTCTGTAAATGCTAGACAATTTCAAATGTAGGAATAATTTTTAACTAAAAGCTCACTCACACTGTTGAAGCTGAATGGGCGGAAGGTTAGTTTCCTTTAGAACCCGTAAAGTAAACGCCCGTACACAACAGTTACCAGGGTATTCCTCTAGCTGAATGTCCGTTGAACGCGGTTAGCTGCTTAGAGGAGAGTCTATACTAAGTCAGCAGGTGTTTGAAAACAAAAAGTAATACAAAACAGCTGCCCCATCTGGGTGTTTTTTTTTGTGTTAAGCAATAAACAATATCTATGGTTTAACTGAATACATTCTTAGGACAAAGATCGATCGGATGTTTAGTTGCTGTTTGGAGCTTTCCGTTTTTTCATAAACCTCAAAGAACAAACTGCTTTGCTCACTCTACCGTTCACCACACATTTGATGCCAATTGCTTCTTATTTGCAGTAATGAGGAAAACATAATGCGAACAGAGGGCAAAAACGGTGAACAAATCGTGTAGCAAACGAATGAGCCAATCACACAAACACACACCATTTATGTTACAATGCCACAATAGTTACTTATCCACGTGATCTTAGTCCATGCCTTTAGATGGGGGTTTCTTGGCGCTCTTACGCTATTTAGTTGCCGTGTAGTTAGGGTTAGGTTTCGTTTAGCTGTTAGATCAATGACACAAAACAGAGGTATTATTACACACCAGTATCGAAGCATAAGCTAGGGTTACCTACTAGGACACGATCCTACTGGTGGCTAGGGGTAGGTTGCGAATCAGTAAGATATCTATGCAGCAAGTGCAGTTATGGAATTAGTGTTTTTTTTACTTACGTGCAAATAATAACCATCGCTTAAAGTTTTGTTTCATTTACAGCTTGTACTTAACATCCATCCGGTGTACAACAATGTTAGCCTTTTGCACAATTTGTTTGCATTTTCTTTTTACTTTACCTAACTGCTTCGATATTAACTGTTGCTCGCAAACGGAAGGATAAATTGAAACGATTTCCAACTATATTGTTTCTTAGTTTTAGTTATAAAATGTATCTTCATGTGTTTCAATCGCAAGCGAAATGAAGCATTACCAGTTCGTTTCATTTGGTACAGGCTTTAAGGTGAGCCAAGTCGGGCATCTTGATTTAAGTCGTGAACAAACCATGGCCAAAATTAACCGTGTAGGGTCATAGCGCATATCCCTCCCCGTGTGGCCCCCTCGGAAGAGAAATAAAACAACAACTACTGGTCCGAGTGAAATGCGCAAAATAAAATTAAACATTGTTGAGAATTGAACTTATAATGACTGTAGGTCAACATTTTACGGCAAACGGCTGCACGTGCAAATGATAACATTACCGTAACACCTTTTCATGGGGAAATAGAACGCTTCTCGTTGTGCAGCAGGAGGCACATTGCATGCACAGTGGGCGAAAGATAGAACAAAAATGCAACCAACACCTATATCTATATCCCACACTTTCCCTAGAACGCAGCAAACAAAAACCAAATGCCGAACATTTTCCTTCCCTCCCGTTTTCCAATGCTGGTAGTGAGCACATGCCGCGAACTGCAGAAATGCATCACCGTTTCTAGCGAACTACAAGCACGTACATGGATTGCAACTAGGAGCAAGGAGGTTGACAATGTGGCCAGAACACTTACGATCACTATGCTGTGAGATGAAACAGAACTGAAAAGAAAACAAACATTAAATGGAACAGAATAGAACGCAAACGCGTACACTAACGAAAGGCACAGAAGAAGAAACAATGGAGCACAAGTAAAAACTATGCACAAATAGGCGAATGGCGAACGAATGATTGCACGTTTTGCTACGGAACGTTACACAATCATCGGGAAGCGAAAGAAAGTAATAAAAGAAACCAAATCCATTATACAGACAACACCAGGGATATATACTATTGTTGTCAACATTTCTTACGCCCGTTAAAGGCAATGGATAGAGAGAAAAAAGGGAGAGAGACAAACAAACAAACAATACGGTACGGGTTTGAGATGGTGGTGCGTAGAAAACGAAGGAGAAGAGAAAGAAAATAAACGATGAAACCTAAAGGATCAAGAATAGATAAGAGTAAGAGTAAACAAACGGTCAAATAGAAAAGGGTAGTGAATGAGAAGCAGAAACAAAACATGAGTATAAAGTGCAGTATGTGAATGCGAAAACCAGAGAGTGTATAATAAAAGTGAAGAAGAATATTAAGAAACGAAATGGTGCGTTTGGTGGTTACCGAATGAAAGTAAAATTCAGTGGAATTACAGACACGTAAAGGAAAAGGTAAGTGTAATATAAACAGATTATGTAAACGCTGTTGTTCCTACAAGTGTTTAGCTTTTGGAATCATTCGTGCTATTACTTTTATAGGTCCACTTACAAAATGCACGAATATTTTCAGTTAAAGTTCTGTTCAAACAACCATTTTCTTTTCAGAGTATTCTTGAAGTTTAAAGAGCTTTGTTTGTTGTTGGCTGATTGGTTAGTTTATAGAGACTTTATGTCTATTAACTTCATTCGATTCCTAATTTGTTTATTAACAGACAGCTTTCCTCAAATTAGGGGGAATATTTTTTTTCTCTATTTTATTCGAAAGTATGAAAATAATCTAGGTCTTCTGCTTCTTTTTCTTCTTCTTTTTTGGCGTAACGACCTACTCGGTCATGTCTGCCATTTCTGGCTTACTAGGCTTAATGATACCACGTAGTTGGATAGTCACACCTCACTACGGGGGAACGGTCCAGATGGGACCCCGGTCCTGCCGTTTAAGACCAGCGCCGATATCGCCTCGGCTACCGGACCACCCCAAATTCTAGGTAAAATGAAATAGTGAAATTAATCATGAAAAAATTAAACGGTGTGAAAGAAAGGCATGCCCGCATATAGTAAAGAGGTTAACTAACCTTAAACTGAGGACTGAGAGAATCTGCACATGTTGATACTAGTGTTCAAATATGTTTAAACTAAACGACTACTAAAGTCACTAGAATCGAAAGACTTGAAAATTTATAAGAAATATACTCAAATTGCCGACTTTCATGAAAAGGTCAAGTGGATATATGAATTATAGGACCCATACATTCACATAACCATAGAAATTAGAAGATCGAGGGAAAAAGCACGGATTATTTTCATGTTTAACGCACACTGACGCTTCTGATTTATTGTCTTCTTTCAAAATCTATGATCAGTCTTTCAAATGGCTCAGTGGATTCACTTGAGATATTCTGGATAACGTTGAGAAGCATGGATTCTTCCATCAAATTAAGCTAAGCCTAATAGTCCACGGCTAATCTAACGATGGAAGCAGATGAGACCGGCAGGGGGTGGGAGGGGGTAAGTGAAAATGTGATTGATCATCAGGGTCTTTAACTCGAGAATATTAAGAATATTGTTAAAGAAGCCCTTCACATCCATGCTTGGTGGGAGGACTCACTGTACTTTTCGGGACCCTTGGGCACATGGGATCGTGAGATCTTCTACTGATCCTTGTGGGAGCCATACCAAGCTTCGCACATCCTATGTAGCATGAGGTGGAAAGGAACTTGTCTTGCAGATTCGGTTGCGAATGCTAGTGTGCTCAAGTAGCTTTTTGGAAAAGGTGAAGCGCATCAGGTAGCTTCATGGCAGCTCCGTGGTAGCTCAATATGGAGTATTGGGATTTTCAAACGTTGGGTGCAAATATGAGAGCATTTAATGTGAATTTACTTTACGAAAATTACGAAGGGTAAATGCTTTTAATCTTACTCTCCTACAGTTTACTGTCATTCTTCTGCACAAATGTTGCTGTGTAAATTAAGAAATTTTGGATTTTAATCCGGAATTTTACTGTCTTCACATTGATTTATTTGAATCTGTTATTAAAAATAATAACAAATGACACATTTAAAAAAATATATATTTGGCATTCCATAATATTGAAGTTCAATAATATATCCTTCTTTACAATTAGCACAGCAAATTTACGTGAGAATGTAATAATCCAGGTGAAAAGTGAAGGTGATAGTTTTGCCGCTTCCGGTTGGAGGCTCTGTCCTGAGCGTGGAGGCGCCTGGTAGCTACGTGCTGAACGAGGAGGCGCCTGGTAGCTCATAAAGAAAACGTGTGCGGTTGGTAGCTCTGTGCAGAACGCTTGACAATGCAATATGGAGCAATGTACGTTACAAAATACTTGTTCGAACATTATTTTTGTATTCTTTCGTCACACGAGATTAATTACATTATTTTATTTATTTATTTTTTGTTATTGAATGACGGCCAGGCCGTATTTGACTTAGTTTTACCACGTAGCAGTCACGTAATAGTTAATCACTGCTACGGGGGAGCGGTCTGGATGGGATTTTGGTCCCGGTTTGTCGTGTGAGAGAGCAGCGCCGATACCACTAACCCACCGGGCCGCCCCTTTAATTACATTATTAACTCGAATTAATTTTTACGCCAAAGAAGAAGAAGATCAGCCCACCGGAGCCTGACGAGTCTAATTACTCGTACAATTGTGAATTCATCATTCATTCCATCGTCCTTCTACACATACCGGGTGAAAGATCCTTCTAAGGATTTTTTTCTCGAACGTGGTTAAGAGGATTTGGTAAACCATGGAACGGCTCCAGTCCATGTCTCAGAGGCGAATAAAAGATTATTGGAATTCCATATAATCCCAGCTTCCACCGTCAGGTGTTTTGAGAGGAGAAGATTCTTCAGAAGATTCTCAACATCATTGATATTCTCAGTGCTGACATTTGACCCAAGGTAGGTTAAATTGTGAACGACTTCAATGGTGCGATCATCTACCCATACGTCATGCCTTCGAATTCAAAAGGACACAATTTGTTAGCAGAACCGCTGGAGGTTCATAATTTTGATAGCGATAACGGAGCCGAACTTCAAACGGAAGAACCATGGATCAAATCTCATCCGAATGGTTACATGGCCGGCATAACCGAATACGTCATTACGCCAAGCAAAAAGTCGATCCTCTACCATACCAATAGTGTCTATGTCAACGTATGCTGAGTCGTGGGATCCCCTGCTCGCAGTACATAGAAAAGCAGACAACTTGGGACAGATATTCTCGGTAATAGAAAAGGGTTCTGAGAAAATTTTCATCCACATGAGGTTTCCACGTCATCCACGACAACCGGCTATGCTTTTTTATGTGGCCTTGAAGTTTATGTAGCGATGGAAGGAGTGGAGCTTCTTCTTCAAGATCTGATGTTGGAAGGAGTGGAGCTTCTTCTCCAAGATCTCCACGATTCTCTGATAGTTCCAAATACATCTTTTACCAATGGGACAAGTCCTTCTTCTAACGTTAAGGAGAACATTATTACAGGCGGAGAAGATGCTAGTATTCCAGCCACATGACATCGATTCGCTGTCCCATACCTCAGTTCCATGTGTTAGCTCCGAAACCATTGGTTAGTTCTTTCATTCTAGAGTTGATCCCACTGCAAAAAAGATTAATATGTATGTTCCCATTTCGATATTTATTCGCTTCTGCTTTGTTTGTTAATGGTTGCTATACATGTAAATTAAGTGAATCTCTATGGTCAGCACTGAAGTCTTTCACCAATAGTTTTTGTTATGTGCGGTGTTGTTATTTAATACATATTACAGTTTCTCGTCTTTACTTGCAGCTCATACGCCCAAGCTGCTGGTATGCCAAATTCTTTAATGTGTTTTTTAAACTGTTTAATGCTGCTTATTTGTCACAAAGTGTTGACTTTAATGCTTTCCTCGTCGACACCTACCATTGTTCCCCATCCGAACATACGAAAGTGGATAAATAATTGTAATGTGGCTTGTTTTCGCCCATTCCACTTTGCATAACATACACATCATTCACATCCATTGTAACACATGAAAGGTTAAAAATGATAGAGATAATGAGCAATGCGGCAGCGGGTTGACCGCTTGCTTTCGTTCAGTTGCGTTGGTTAGTTCGTTAGTGGAGCATGATCTTGTTTAGGGTACTTTTTAGCCATTCTCATTCATATAACACTCACATAGTTAATATGTATTGTTGAGTTTAATTGTCCTTTGCAGTGGTATCGGTTCATGTTTTTGTTAGTTGTTGTAGTAGTCTTCCGATTGGAATACGGTTTCGCTGTCTAGTTTATGATTATCAATATCACGTTCTGTAGCTGATATATTGTAGTATTTGTAAAATGATTTTATACAACATCCTCTACATAGATAACGTAATCATTTCCTGTTTAACAATGTATTATGGATATGCTTTGATGACCGGACACATATTTTAGTTTCGTCATTTCATAAACCAAACTCATCATAAAGAAAATGATACAAATTCCGTAAACGCTCATGTTGCAATAAAAAGATTTCTTTCCAGTTCCGCTTCCATTTCCCCAAGCTACGACGTTACTGTTCGAAGGATGGAAAGATATTGCGCTAAAAGTTTCACTAATATTCTCATGTTTATTCTCAACTTTATTTGATCTTATGTGTTTCCTCTGTTCCGCTTTTGCTCTCGTTTAGAGTTCATCGTTTCCTTATGGGGTCTTTTTTTTACATTTACAAAACACACATTTGCTTTGGGGAGTACGTTTAGATGCATTTCCTTGGTTTTTGTTTTGTTTTTGCTTATTAGCCATGGTTTTGCTGTAGGAGGAATTCACAATGTACACAAATATGGGAAATCCTGGTATTGGTAGCCGGTGTACGGGTACAGCAGCAGCATAAACGTCGTTTTAACAGGCGTTTTGCGGAGACAATGAACAACAGTTATGTATGATTTCTGCACATGTTTCGCATATTTTATGAGTTCGTGTGTTATTAGCTGCGTTATTCGCATGTGCGCTGTAACTTACAGCGTTACGAACGAACGATGTGTGCGACAGGACACAGGGAACAGAAGCTACAACCTAAATACTATCAACCTGAACTTGCGTTTTTTTTATTTACCGAACCGCTTAGATAAGGGAGTTAGAGAGAAAACGTTCAACGTCACCCACCGTCACTATCAGCTACTAAATTCATGTAACGCTTGCAATAGCATAATAAATAACACTTTCCAGAAGAAATAACCTTTTTTTTTCACCGTGCACATTTTAATAGCAGTGGCTTCCATTCCCGAATACATAGCATTGTAAGTGGTTAAGAGGTTTTTTTTTGTTTTTTGTTTGCGTTCATCGAATAATAGGATAGGGCACGGTTTAAGTTCTAAATATATGTATACGAATGGGTGGGGGAGCGGGTGTACGTATGTATATATGTATATATGCTTCTGTTTCATTAGTATTCATCCTAGCAGTTTGCGTAACGAGTTTGGTTTTGATGGGGTTTGCTGCTTCTTGCTAGCCAGTTAACGAGCAGTTTTGCTTTGCGATTTTAATTGATATCCGGTTTTTTGGCGATACGGTTCCACGTACGCAATAAATAACGAGGGCTATACGATTTAAATATAGTTATAAGTATGCTTACAATATATCCGGTGCTTACTCGCATTCCCATACACACCACGAACACTCACATACATTGAGATAATTATTTCGACAAATAAAACCCAAACCGATTGGACAAACAATCCAAACCTGTAACAGAAAAACCGCGACAGTTAGCACAAAATATTAGTGCTTTACGGGATTTTTAACCTAACGCATCACACTTAGCTAACGTACTCCATCTCGAATATAATAATCGATCCATGATTATGCCATCACATAATCGTACCGAGAAACGATTGGTTTATAATTCAAATTGTACATCATCTTAATTGCTAGCCGCTTCATAATCATAAGAATAGTAACTGTAAATAATGCGCCCCGCACCTGGAGGACGTATCTGTAAGCGAAAAGTCATAAATCACTGGTTGCCGAACCGAACTGGTTGCTTCATTTGCTCATCAATCGCCACAAATGCGATGCTGTAATGCGACGCCGTGTATGCGTCAATAATAATGTTATGCACTTTTGCAGTAAGGGCTGTGTGCTAAGAAGAAAGGGAACAACGGAATGAAGCTATGGAAAGGGACAGGAGAACCGGTAGCGAACTGTTGCAACCATTAAGACTATGTAACAAGCGAAAGATTAGAGATGTACTACTGTATTGGGGGGGAGTGTGTTCCTATTTCTAGCGATTGCGTCACACATCGGGCTGTGTGCTGGATGAACTCAACTTTACAGGAATGTTCCTTCCGTTCCGCTAACCAAACATAACCGCAGACCATATATATATATGTACTTAATATAACAACATTTCACACAGCTGATTGTGACGATTTCATTGCTTTTAGGAAATTGGGATATAATATATTCACGAAGGTTTATATCTACAAATTTCATTCTGACCTGCTACGCGACCTTTGCGGCTTTCTTCTGCGGTATTGCAGAATACTACGGCTACCGCTATCTGCATCCTGCAACTGATGTTTATAAATAAAATGTCTAAGAGTATGAGTTAAAACAAAACCGCAGAAAAAAAAACCTCCAACAGTCGATGCCTGTGGATGGAACTAAGAATCCGTGAGTCAGCCTCTTGCACAATACTGGATTTTCGTTTGCAACCTATTGCACTGTAAACTGAGTAACTGATAATACTTGCGTTGCTGCTGCTGATTGCTTTCTAGAAACGTTTAACAGTTTGCAGCGCGTATGCGTCACCCTCCTAGCGAGGGCGAGGTAATTGGGTGTTAGATGATTGTATGTAAATAGAATACTACTACTATGCGTGTTTTTTTCTCTCTCTTCTTCTGTAATATGGCTTCTTCACTGCAGCACTAGCGGAAACGCCACGTAGGAAAGTGAAAGTCCCCTGCCTGATCCCGAACGGTTCATCCTCCACAAGTTGCAACAGGTTGCCACCACCAACCAAATCAAAACAATCGAATCTCGAGTCTACAGTTTAACATTATACACCTATAACAGTGGGTTTTTTGTTTGTTTTGTTTTTAAATCTTTGCTAAAGTGGTGCTGCTACGGCGGCACTGCCCTTCTGCTGCTGTCCATGTGAAATGCTCGCATTATTAGCTGATTATTGTTGCTTTGATTAATATCGTTATTGTTACTCATAGTATTTTCGTTACAGTTATTGTTATTATAGTTAGCTTTATAATTATTGATTTTATTGTTGTGGTATCGCTTATTGTTGTTGTGTAGATCGTCCACAGCACCGTCCGCTGCCTGTCGGTAGCCGTTCGGGCCACAATCCGTTGTATGCCATGGGATGTCGCTGCTGGTGACAGTGGTTTTGGTGGTGGTGGTGGTGGTGCTAGTAGGGTCGGTGCACCGTGCGAAACCACGGACTAAGCCATCCCGAGAGATCGCGTCGTTATGGGCTTTGGTGAACGTTGCAGAAAGCCCCGCTACCCGTTATACATTGCCTGATTAGCGCAGCAGTGGTGAAAAAGTTTAAAGAGATATGTAAAACACGCCAACGATAGGCACGCTCTCTTTCAAAAATGAGGAAATTGTGTGTTTCTAAAATATAACTAACAGAAGAGCAAAAAACAAAATGTTTACTATACTGCAATCAATTGAAAGTTAATCTTTTAAGCATAAGAAAACATAAGATAAAAGCAAACAATGTACAATTTTGCAGGAAACATAAAAAAACAACGACTTTTCTTTCTGTCCACAGAGAGATAACAGAGTTGGAATACACAGGACCGATAAAATGTACACATATATATAAATAACGAACCATTTTCTAAGATTTAACCTTCAAACGATACAATATTCACCGTTCCATTTCGCTTGGAATTTTCCTAATTAGAGATATCATTTGGTATGATATTTAATCAATATTTGAGTAGGTTGTAGCGCTTTGAAACAGCATACAATATTACAGAGCACAGATCTCAACAAACATATAGAGAATTGAAAAAATATATAAATTATACATCTTGTTGATACGTACTCTTAACAAGTAACTCAACTAAATTATAGTTTACACATTATCGAGCTGTTTTACACGGTTTCGTGATTACATACAATCGAACAAATTGTTCTCCACTCAGAGACAGCAGATTCCACTCGATTCGAGCGTTACGTTGCGTTACTAACACGTACACATAATGCGATGGGAATGATATTGGCAAACCAGATAAAGAAGAAATGGAGTAGCATACAAAAAATAAAGGTACACACATAATGCCACCGTGACGCAAAATGTACACAAAACGAAACAAACGCCAGACTACGCGATTCTACAAGATACCGTGTATGTGAGATGTGTTAACTGGCAGCGGGAGATTTGCCGTTCTTACCGGACGACACGAACGGGCCGACGTAATTGCTCGGAAACAGACCGGTGGTGCCGTTCAGTTCACCGCGCCACCATTCCGGCTCATCCCGGCCGAGCACGCTAATGATATCGTCCTTGTCGAAGGACAGCTCGTCGTCGTTCTGTGGTTTGTACGGGTACAGTGCGATGACTTTATCTACCGATTTAAAACAAAACAAAACGATCGTAAGTCAACATCAACTAATTTGCGTAGTGCCGTAATAGGAGATGATACACGCCATCCCTAGCCATTAATTGGAGCCTGCTACCTACCGAGAATGGTTTCCGTCAGCTCAACCTTGCTCGCGGACACGGGCGTGTTGCGACCACTGTTTCGTCCACCCTGCAGTATCTTCACATACGTTGCTGGGAACCAACCGATCTGACGGCGACGACCCTTTGCCTGCGGAACATAACAACAGCGTCAACAACGAGAGCATTCTCTCTGTGGCCTGCACAACACTTTACATACCTGTAACTCACCCTCCCACCAGCCAGTTTCGGCCTTCTTTCTAATCATTATTAGCTGACCGCGCTGAAGTGACAGCTGCTCGGAGCTAGTCGCTTCGTACGGTGCAATCACCTGGGCCACTTCGCCCTTCCGCCGCAGGCTCGGTGTTGCCGACGTCATGGACATGGAGGAGTAACGTATGTTTTCTTCATTTGCTGCCGCAGCGGGCGGTGGTTGAGTATTGATCTGTGACACTTCCGAGTCCGCTTCGGCCTGATTCCGTGCATCCTCTGCATCCTGAGTATTACTGCCGGCAGCGGTGGTTGATTGCTTGCGTTTTGTCTCCTGTTCGTACGTTTGCGCTTGTGGCTGGTGGTTCTGTTCCTGTTCCGGGTGCGTTGGTTGCTCATTATATGTCGCTTGGTTGCCGTTCATTACCTCCTATCGAACAAAATCAATATGTCAAAATCATATGCTGTGAGGGAGAGAAATGTGAAGAATCATTCTGTTCACTTACGCCTTCCTGCTTTTGCACGTAGTTCGAAGGGAAAATACCAGTCCGGTTGCCAATTGTGCCAGTCCACCAGTCGCCCTCCTTCTTCGAAACGGCGATCGTTTCACCAGCATCGAACACAAGATCACCTGCTTCGGCCGATTGGTAGGCATAGCACGCTACGTAATATTCAACGTCACCATTACAAGTAGCCCTGTTGACGAATGGGAAACGATTGTGTAAGTGTTTTAGTTTGCAAAAAACTTCCGGTAAAATGGTAGAATGTAGTCCCCGTTTATCCGTTCATAACCAATGAATGCTTCAAGCGATCAGGACCAGCGTACATTTTACATATGAGTTTCAATTAACGCTTTTAATTTTTAATATTTTATATCAGTCGTCGGCACAGTTTTCTCGGAACGGGCCAGACGATCAAGAAAAGCCCGACACTGCGGGCCAATTACTCTTTTTAAGTTATAAATATAGATATTTTTGTATTCCTAGTCAAATCATTTCAAATTCGGTGTTGTTAGCGATCGAAACGATCGAAATTTGAATGTTTGAATAGCGTTACAGCAGCAGAATTGGAAATTGAGTTTTTAGACAGAATTTTTTTTAACAAATGCTGCTGTTATTACATAGAAAGCATAGCATTTTGTCAACGGGGGATTGTAAAACCCTAATGCCTTAAGTGTGGCAGATGTTATAGAATTTTGTAGAAAATATTTTCATAAACTTTTGGACCGACCAAAAATAAAAACAATTGAAATTTGATGATATAGCTTTGATAGTGTCGATGTAAATTCGCGAGGACAAAAATGTTAAATTGAGTGTCAAGTGGCTCATTCGTACACCGCTTTGACAAGACCACAGGCAAACCAGGCGTCACTTTGTTTGTCTCCTTTTCATTATATCTCCTTTTTTTTAGAAGGTGAAATTATAAACATCGTAAAATCGATCCAGTTGAGCCATACGCGCGTACCTAAAAATAATGTAAATACAAAACAGTACTTGTTCACCCGCGCATACGGGACAGACAAGATAATTAAATAAGCAGTAAAAACCCACGGAACCATCTATTTTCTACATTGTTCTAATGTAGGAACTAGTTTGTAAGGAATCAAAACTAGTATATAAGATCAGAAAATATAAATCCCTTATAATCCAAACCTTAAAGGGTATCAATCGAGTCCCTTGGAACAGCGATCAAAACTCCGAAAGACCACGGTTAAACACTTACTTCATCCGAAGAAAAGGCTAACTACAGTCGGTTGTAGTACCAGAGCCTTTTGAGAGCTATCTGCCAAGGAAAGGAACGACGCGAGGGTTTCACGGTTTGAGCATTCTTCGCGAGCTATAAACGAACGAACGAAACAACTCCCGGACTGGGACAACCCGTCGTCTACAGAGTGCCTGATTATGGCCTAATAGCGCTCCATAATGAACCCTCACGAAAGTTCCTACGAGCATGTCCATTCCAAAATAAGTTCCTACGAACCATCGCTCCTATGAACGACGCACCAAAAATCACTCCTATGAGCGATCGCTCTTAATATCGTTCCTACCGGTCAGGTCGCTCCTTTCAATGAGCAAACGAAAACAAACCGCTCCTTTTTTTCGGAACATTTTCCATCGCTCATAGAGTCTCTCTTCTACCTTTTAACACTCCCCTTGTTATCCTTTACTCACTCTGTATTATCGTTTGCCGGTTGGAGCTCAGGTTCTGGCGGTGCGGTCGTGTATTCAGCTTCCGGCTCACTGTAAGCTATCGTTTCTGGGGCTGCTTCCACCACGTTCAGGTTGCTGTCTACCTTTTCTACAAATGATTCCGGGAACCAACCGGTATGGCCATTGATTTCACCCGCCAACCATCCAGGTTCGGCATTCTGTTCCAGTGGTACCTGTGTGTACAATCAAACGATAAGAGATCATAGTACACGTTGCAGAATGGCCAACAAACACTATTGCTCCCCGTGCATTTACCATCACAATATCACCAGGTTGGAATGAAATCTCATCGCTGTTTCTGGCATTAAACTCGTAGATCGCCCGGTATTTCATGTAGCCCGGGGGTGTTTGCACATCATCACCAGCCCTTGCGGCCGCCGGTACGGGTTCACTGTTGACCGCCGCATGCGTTGCCGTATCGGAAGTGGCCCACGAATTGGACGTATCCCAAGCGCTGGTGTACGATTCGTTTTTACGATTATTCTTCATCTCCAAAATCTATTATCACAGTTTAACAAAATAGAACGATGCTTAGATGCGTAAATAGATCAGAGTTATCAAACTATTGCCCATATGTATACCTGAATTCTTTGCATATCATATTCGCCATACAGTTTTTCGCACGCATCGATCAGATCGGTCAGTTGCGATTTCAGCTCGATCAGCTGATCGCTGTTCAGATTAATATCCGTCGTTTTGTTCTCAATCTGTTGCTTGGTGTTTTCTAGCTTGTCCTTCAACTGCTGTATAACGATCTGCAATGGAAAATGAGCCGAAATTTATTTTTAAAAATTTCATTCAACCAGTTTGTATAATTGCGTACCTGTTTGTTAGTAAACTGCAGCTGGCTTTCTGTTTCGCCTGATTTACTCTTTGCGTCCAGCTTAGCCTTCTCTTGGCTCAGCTGTACCAACCGCTGATTCTGTTCCTTTACCTTCGCCTTCAGCTGTGTCATTTCTGCCATTTGCGTATCACGTGTGGTACGCATACCGTCAATCGTAGTCTTAACGTTCGTGACGCCGACGCGCGTGTCGCAGATCTTTTGCGACAGTTCCTTTATGCGTTCGTTGAACGTGCTAAGCTCGACGCTAAGCGATTGATTTTGTGCTTTTAGCTTGAGCACGTTCTCTTGCTCACGCTGTCTGTGCTGCTGCATTTCGGCGATCTTTTGTGTCTCCCATTCAAGCTGACGTTGCTTCTCCAGCTCTCTGTGGAGAAAAAAATAACAATAGTTAGTAAAATAATTTTTTGTAAAGACTCGGAAATTGTTTTTGAGGAAATTTGTTTAGCACTGTGAGCTGCCAATTTTATCGTACAGACACAAAATTTGTGCACATAAATGGTTTGATAACTTTGAAGGAAAACTGCTGCTAAATTGGTCTTTTGCCACTATTTTCAACTTTGGTAATCGAATTGCACGTCAGAATTGCTACGGTCCACCACCGGGCGTTCCCTTGACTTCATCTTAACATCCTTAGGATATAGGGGTCCGACGATTCCGCCGCCAGAAGAACCCACAAATCCTTTCATACTCGAGTTCATTCCAGTGGCACAAGGAGGATCGCCTTTCAATATTTTTCCCCAATTTAGATAACCATTTTTGTCCACATCAATTCGCATTCAGGCATGTAACGTACAGTACATCACCAACTTCCTCAGTGCAATTCTTTTCGAGTCTTTCACCCAAATATTCCCAGAAACATTTGGAATGGTTGAACATTTAAAACAAGGACATACTTTCGAGCAAGTTCCTTCTTTTCGAGTTCACGCTTGCGTTGTTCCTCTCGTTCCTGTTCGAGTTCGCGCTGGCGCTGCAGTTCTTTCTCCAGCTCTTGCTGCTTCTTCATTTCGGCCTCGAGCTTGGCTTTACGGATTTTTTCCTGTTCTTCGCGCTCTTTACGCTCGCGTTCCTCCTGAAAGTTTGCGATTAACAAGAGTTTAGGACTAAGCAGTTTAGAAATTGCGCATTCCACCACTTATAATCAATCACCTGTTCTTTCTTTTGAATATCCATCAGTGCTTTTCGTCGCCGTTCAAGCTCCGCTTGGCCTTTGTCGAAGTTTTCCTTACGTTTATCTTCGAACGATGCTAAAGGATGAAATACCAAAAGAAAAAGATATTTTAACAACGTTTCTAACCCACAAACGGATAAAGTTTCCTTACTTTGTGGTAGTCCAGAGAGAGGATCAAGCTCAACGGCGGCATGCACCGGTGCTCCCTGCGACGAAACGGAACCATGGCGTGAACCTACCACCGAACCGTGGCGTGACGAAGTCTTCCGGAAGGAGGGTGGCACGAGCTCTGGTGGCAGCGTGGTAGGAACCTTCTCACCAGCAGCCGCCATGTCACACAAATACATCGCCAGTACAAACTCTTCGCACCCGAGCCGCCCATCCGTGTCCATGTCAGCCAGCGCCCAAATCTGAGCAAGCATCGCCTGCGGAAGTTTGGTTTGCACCATAATGTTACGTGCCTGCGGTCCGGTAAGAAATCCGCTACGGTTGCGATCAGTCGTATTGAACAGCTGGGTGTACTTCAGCTTGGCTGGGCCCTTGATTGCCCACTCGATTTGTCCACTGTTGGATGGGGATAGAATTAATATATATATTATTTAACATCTTTTACACTCGCAGACACAAAGTCGCAAAAATGACTTACGGAGATTCAATAGACGGTGCCCGTTCTGAGATGGACATCGAACGTGCTGGAGTTCCACCACCGGAATGTGGCGGTGTCGGAGGTGCCGGAACGACCGGAGCTACACCGCTCACCAGCGGCATTGCGGAGACACTGCCGATCGGATCAATCAATGGCTTTACGGCTGCAGTTGGTGGCATGGTTGGAGCGGCTCCTACCAGTCCACCGATCAGCGGTTGTTGCATTAAACCTGGTGCGGGCGCCATGGTCGGTACGCCCGCAATAAGCGGTTGTCCCATTGGAATGAGAGGGGCCTGTGCGGCGGCACCGATTAAGGGTTGTGGTGGAAGGGCCGGCTTGGGAGGGACCACACCGGCCATAAGCGGTACCTGGGAGGCAACCATTTGATTGTTCATCATCGGAGGCACTACAGCGTGCGGAACCATCATCGGTGGCTGTGCTTGGGGTACGGCCGCCATTGTACCGGACAGCGATTTCAGTGGATCGAGCGGGCTCAACCCGGAAGTGGGGGTGAGTATGGGTGTTCCACCGACGGCAGTGAGCGAAGCGATGAGTGTCGGCGGAAGTGCCTTCGGAACTTCAAATCCACGCAGCTTCAGATTGATCAGCTTGCAGGCGATGCTGAACTCGCCGAGCGTCATGCGTCCATCGGCATCCGTATCGGCAAGGGCCCTTAAAATAGAGTGCAAAAGGAGCATTTTATTAATACAAGGAAACGCTTAAATATGATAAATTTTAGTTTCTGATGAGAACATGATATAAAATTCAGAATTCAGATATAATATTATGGACCTTCTGAATCACTCGGTTGAGTGTTGCAAATGGATAGACATTTGCAACTCGGCTGTGGAGCAGTCAAAATGCCAACAAGACGCCGGCTTAAATGTAAATATTTGAACCGGTAACAAAAATGTGTTTACCACAAATTAATCGTTTTGTTTAGTTAGCTGAATTTAAAAGTGAATGTTATTTTTAGTTAATTGTTGATGATTAAAGCTTAATTGTAATACATAGTGGACCAAATGCTCGGCAAAATTCTCCAGCTGGCGTTCCAATTACACCGCCGAGTTGCAAATTTCCTCTCGCTGTATGCAATATTCCACAATATGACTGCAACGTTCCACAACAGGTTAGCAATTTTCCACTATCCATTCGCAACGTTCCACTATCCACTATCCATTGCACGATACATCTACGTTAATGTATTGTATGATGCATATCATATGATATCATATGAGAAAGAAATATTGCATATCATATGACAATGAAATAGATTATATTGAAAAAGGTAATATAAAAAATTTCCCGGTTTTTTGCGAAATTAAATTCAAGGTGGTTTTCCAGGTTGGGTGGCCATCCTATAACTGGCAGCAGATGGTTTTCACCTATTTTATAAGATTTTATCTATTCTAAATTTTCAAATCGCCAAATTGGATCCCTTGTAAGACCCCCATGGAAAGGCTTCCATAGCATCAGACTAGAAGTCTAGAAACAAATTTTATTTAATAATAACATGGAATATTGAATGATAAAAGTATTTCCTGCCAAGGGTGGTCTGGTGACCAAGACGATGGTTCCGCCGGTCTCCAAACGGCAAGGACCGAGGTTTAAATCCCGTTCGGAGCGTTCCCCCATAGTGAAGACTAACTGACGTATTGGCTGTCAACGGATTAATGGGAGCACTCTATCGTATCTCCAAATCCGCGTAAGTTGAGAAACGCACAGTAAAATCGGGTTAAGACTGTACGCTAAGAAAATGTATTCTTTTATAAACAGAATAACAAACTGTTCTGTTTTATATTTAATAGGTTTAAAAGTTGATTGTGAATTACAGTACACTTTCGTTCATCTTTTCCACGACAATCAATATTATCCTTCATTGGGTTGATGTTCCGAAAAGGGAAACCAACGCACCGATGAGCAAAAGGACGACGTGAACCACTCGATGACTCATAGGTAAACAACTTTTGCTTATGCCCTTGAGAACGACAATAATACACGGCCCATTTGGTACGGGGGGGGAGCGCCCCAAAACCAACCGTGGGCCGTACCAATCTGCATCATCTCGTACGGTCCCCGGTTCACCGCTCATTAATTAGGCAGAGCTAGAAGAGAAGTACATTATCGAGTGCTTTAGTTGGAGCTGTTTCGGGAGAATCGTTTTTACATGGCTTCAAACCTCCCCACAACTTATGGTTCAATATAATTGAGCTATAATTTGGAGGTACTACCCGCTCGAATTCTCTCCAAACGCTTCCTAATTTTTGATTCCAAATAATGCACTTGGGGCACCTGCGAGGCTGGGCATTTTCTGAGAGTTTAAGAGCTAGGGATGGACAGAACTGGGATGGTGAACAAGTGTTTGCTATTCGTGAATTTGTTGTTTAGCTTTTCGTTGTTCCAGCTTAATGCAATTAAGACATCTATAGGCGTTCTTAGCCAATGAAACGGTTTCATACACCCAATTTAGATAGCAGTACCCGACGTACGTAATACCGGACATGTTCCATTAACACTCACTTGATAATGTCAACCGACTGTCGAACGAAACATAAAAATCAATGCGAATGACGTTGATGAAAGAATCGGGTTTGCACGATATCGGCCAACAGAATATGAAACTGCAACAACATCTCTTCAGCTGGTAGCGAGGGAGAAAACGAAAGGATTTGCGCGAGTCCCACAAAAATACCTGAAGCAGTCGTGAGTCACGTGAGCCGTTCCGAAACGGCAGGAAAAAAAGGATCTGTAATTATTGCCCACAATCGAGCTCCCTCCATTGCTTTCATCGGAGCACCAGCAGCACATTGCGTTCGCAAACAAAGTAGGCTCGCTTGTTGTAGTAACGAAACCAGAACGGTACGGTTCTATTGCACTTTTCAGTTATGTAAGCGAAAAAGGAACCGGAAGCTCGCAACCAGCGGAAGTGGCAACAGTGAAAGAATAGAAGCAACAAAAGATGTCATGAGCAACACAGCAACTGGGAAGCGTACGGTAGGAGTATTTCATTCCAATCGAAAATAACTCAGTTCGCAATACGCCTGCCGTTAGACGTTCTTAGGAAACAAAAAAAAACTCGGTTATGAAAAACATTTGTGCACAAAAATCTTACCATATCTGGCCTAGTATTTGCGGGGCCAGTTGGCTCTGGAGAAAGAATCCTTTGGCCTGCCCGCCCGTCACGACACCATCGACCGGTTGAAGCGACTTGAACTGGTCCTCGTACTTGAGCCTCTCGCGGGAGGTTATCACGAACGGGTCGGATGCATTCATGGTGAAGGTGGTGGTGGTGGTGGTAGTTGGTGATAACAGCAAGAGAGATATCCGCTCTACGTTCTACGCGGGGTTCTAATGTGGGCCGTTTATCAATGGGAAGGGCCACCAACAATATCCATGCACTGTTTGCTGTTGCGAACGCCTAGGGCCGAAACTGTGGCACTCCCGTGCTGAAATATTCTTTACAGCTCTGCCAAACACTCGCGTAGTAGGCGTAGTAATGAGTTTTTTTTCACGGCCCACTTTTCACTTTATATTTTTTAAATATTTTCACCAACGACACACACAAACTCTGAATCACTGCTCATTCGGACAGGCAGCAGCAGCAGCTATACGGCCGATGAGGCTGCTGCAATTGGAAGGAAATGATATCACACCTTACACCACAGGGGCACATAGCTCCCCCAGCACGAGGGTCTGCTACAGGAGTTCTATTTCTTGAAGGGAATAGAAGCTCACACAGCAGCCTACACACAGGACCACCATGCGCAGGACACGATTCAATGGAAAGTTGTATATCGATTTCTTTGGCTGGCTCTATGCTCACGGGGAGTGCGTTCTTCACAAGCGCCCAAAACTTTGCTGCAATTTTACGACCTTCTCGACACGCTCACACGCACGCTTTTGCGTACTTTTGCCTGATCGTTGAAATGCGTTCCCGTATGGGGTAGGAAAACCCGCAACTTTCCACGGTTTCGATCGCAATTAGCAAGAGAAATTTTGCATTCAGAATCACAAACTTCCCTACTTCTTCTTTTTCTTGTATTGCACTTGATGATAAAGAACCTCACAACAGTCGCTTTTCGTGGAGGGTTGAATTTGTTTATCTGTCATTGTTACGCTCACCCGACGAACAAGAATGACGTACAGAACCAGCCGTTCCCGTGGTGACAGCTTATGAGCTGTCAAATTTGAAAAATCCTCCTACAAGGCAACCACCGAAAAGCGCGGGCTCGTTTTGATTGTGTGATAAAAATGAAAGCAAATATTAAATAAAGTGTTGGATATGGCACAAATAGAACATCTGAATGCGCAAATAATTGCTTTTCTAAATACAATGTACATGTGTAAACATGTTTTATAATAAACTTATAACAATATAAGTTGACTATAACAATATAAGTATAACTATAAGTTAGTATAACAATACAAGATAACTTCTGGAATAAAAATTTTCATGTGTTTTGAGATAATGTAAAACCGTCTCTATTTTAAGATTTTCATAACGCTAGGAAAAATGTTAAGCTCAGCAGTCAATTTGATGGGGCTTGTTACAGAATATGTACTATAGTTACGAAATTTGCGATCGCCGAAACAAACCGATTCATGCATTTGTATTTAAAATTAACCACAATGATAAGCTTTATTTTAAATATACAAGTGACAGGCTGTTTTATAAATGAAAACTGTCATCGTGTAGTGTTCAACTGAATTAAGTAAGTTACAAATATTTCATACACAATGTAAATATTTAAGGCCAGAGTTATATTCCCAGAGTGGCATGGTAGTGTTAACGGTGAATAACAAATATCTTGTAATGCCTGTTTAGTTCCATGAGCGATTCGTTGATGAAACTTCTATTATCCTTAATCTTATGCTATAGCCATGATACGCTTTTTGGTCGTATTATGTTGTTAGTGACATCATTTGTGATTGTTTGAACTTCATTTTCGATTAAAAATATAATATTTAAAAATAATATTTTTTTGGAAAGAATCAAAAGAATGCTAACGAGACAATCTTCATCTTTTAGACATTTAAACCATCTCCAATTCGTGGCTCTGTTCGTCCATATTTGGTTTGTGCTGGCTCAAACGCTTTGCATCCAGAATATCGGCCAACGGTTTGACGGTGATGCCCTGTAGGAACATCGTAAAGAAGATGACTGCGATCGTCGTCGTCAAGAACATTGGCTGAAGCGGAAAGCGATGCTTGTCCACCAGTAACACTAAAGCGAATGCAACAGCTCCTCGAAGGCCTAAAATTATTAAAGATTGGTATTAAATAATCATCGTTTAACCGATCTTCTCTTGCACTACCTCCAAAGGATATAACAAATTGATCTACTGTAGTTAGCTTTTGAGTCCTGAAATAATTCGCTAATGTTGACAGCATGAATACACCTGAAATGAGGAAGTGAAATATTAACAATCTAAAAACTATATGTTTCAGAACTGATCGATACGTACCTAAGATTCTATACACCAGGCAGAAGATTATTGTCAGCAAAATGAACCAAGTGTTCCAGACATGATTGCTGTTAAAAGTGGCTACGCCAAGAAACATAAAGATGATCGTTTCTGCCGAGGAGGACAACATCTTCAGTACATTCTCAATTGTCGTTCGTGACTTCTGCGATGCATTCTGTTCGACGTAGTTTTTCATCGTTATTCCGCAGAAAGTGATACTATAGAGAAAGAGAGGAAAACATAGAGATAAACGGGGGATAACATTTTTTTTTTGTTATTGTATGACGGCCAGGCCGTATTAGACTTAGTTTTACCACGTAGCAGGATAGTCAATCACTGCTACGGGGGAGCGGTCCGGATGGGATTTTGGTCCCGGTCTATCGTGTGAAAGAGCAGCGCCGATACCACTAAACCACCGGGCCGCCCCAACGGGGGATAACATAATACATAAGGAATACGGCAGCGCCAAGGAATTTGAATGATAAAGCGTGGCATAGTAAAAGTTCCATATCAACTCTCCAACTTACGCTAGGATACCGCTCACGTGGAAAACTTCCGCATTCAAATAAGCCAAATAAGCCATCACAAGAATAAATATTGGCTCAATGATCTGTACGTGATCGGTAAATCTTGTAACTATTCCGGTCACGAAGCCCCAGATGATACCTGCAAAACAAACAAAAAACAATCGAAACTGGTAATCGTTGGAAAAGCACCAGAAATGCACCGAACACTCACCGACAATGGAACCGCCTATTGCAATGACAAAGAAGGACCCAATGCCAGCCGCGATATCGAGGGCTTTGATTTCGTCAACACCAATTTCGTTGTACACCGCAAACATGTGATACATTATAATCTGGAAATAGGTAGCAGAAGTTAGTGTTAGCAGTGTCACCGTCTCTCGTTCTGCTATCGAGAGGATACGTACAGTCACGGCATAGTTAAGTAGCATTTCACCGAAAGCTACGATGTGTAGCACCTCGTTAACGTCCTCAAAAACCGTTAGTATCGCCACCGGATCGACGGCTGCAATCAGTGAGGAGAAGAGTAGGATGTGCAGGAACGGTAGGTCGACGCCAAAGATGCCGGTTTGACCACAAGCCCACAGCGAGCTACCAATGGTGGCGATATTAAATAAAGCTCCAATCACAGCCAACACAAGGATGGTGGTAATGTTTTCGAAAAATTTGCGATTTGGTATGAGATATCCGGCATTCAGGACGATTGGCGGTAACATATAGAAGAAAAACGTGTTCGGTGTCAGGGGCGGTACGTGTAGACTCAATGCATACCATAACAGGCCACCGATTAAGGCACCGACTACGATTACTAGGCATGATTCGGGGAAAATACCACTCAGTTTGGGCGTCTTGTGGAACACTGCAGAGGAACATAAAACATAATTAGTATCGGCATTGATCTGCATCGATCTGCTGAAGTGGAATGATGTGGAAAGGCACATATGACGAAGGAAATGCTAACGAAGAAAAGTATGACCATTGAATGATGAATAAGGTGCAGCTGCATTACCGCCATTTCTAGGGCAAGAAGCTCCATTTAAAAAATTGGAAGAACAACTAATGTAACAATAGCATGGTTTTACTGATGATTGTAGTACTCTAACAAAAAATCCTATCTTCAACGAGTCATTTTAGAAAAGGCGAGGGATTCAGGAATAACGGGCTAATACGAGATATGGCCATTCTTATCCCAGCTTAGACGAAGCATTTCGAACCACCGTATACGAACGCAATCCGATCGTGAGTAGAGAGCACCTTTCGAGGCAAATGAAACAGTTCTGACGTATTGAAGTAACTAAAAATGTCCTCTCCCATTCCTCAATGTCTATTGCGAAAAGCATACGAAGCATATAATTGTTTATTAGTGTATCGAGAGATAAGCAGAAAGATCTTAGTAATCAGAAAAAAAATCAAAATTTCAAATAAAATGAAATGAAAATTCAACGATTGACTTCAAAGGTAATGGTATTATTGTATTTTTAATATCTTTAGATCTAAAAAAAAAGATAAACAACTGAGTTTTCTCGGAGCTTGGACTTGTTTGACACTCTTACTTACTGATTAAACCCTTCCAATGATCACAACAACATGAATACTTACCAATCTTAGCTATGGTAGTAGACAGTATCCAAACACCAATCACGAATGGAGTTTCAATGCGGGAAAATTGTACTTCTGAAAAGACATGATAGTTGTGTTCGTCCTCACCAGCTTTGCCATAATCGTTCATCATCTCATTGCTCTGGTCACTGTCTTCATCCAACAACGAAGAGGTCGTTGTGTAGAAGTCATCTTCGTCGGCAGAACGTATACTTAATCGACTCATACTGATCTGATCCATGGGAGATAATTGACCGACCGGCTAAAATAGAAGGAAAAAAAATGCAAACGATTTAAACGATTAAAACAAATTTTAATGTTCTCCAAAAAGGGCCAATAAGCCAAGAAGAAAGCATAGAGATAGAGAGAGGTGGTACGCATATAACATATCCAATCGATTAATTATTAATGTTTCGTATTTAAACCTTTCACTAGGAATTGATATTAAAATATGTTTTTCTCTCAATATTTTTCCCGTTTCCAAGGCTTGGTAATTAACGGGTGAGAAATAGTTATAATATATTTTTGAATTTACTACTGAATCGTGACTTCGAATGCACCACTACTAATTCATTTGTGGATAGCAAAAATTGTCAAATTGAGTTGAATTGAAATTTGTGATTATTATTTATGATTATAAAACTCCCTAAAATCAAAAATATAAGTCTCACTCAAGTCATATTGTTGACCATGCTAGTAAATGCTCCATCAGCTTAAGCAAGTCAAGAATTTGATTTGAAGATTTTTCTTAATGAGCTGGTGGAGAGGAGGAAGATTATTTGAAATTTTGATCATACACATTTGAAAACATAATTACTACTCGCCTTCTCTCCATCTGCCGGTGCACTTAGGTTTGGATCAGCTAGAACGAAGGCATTGTGAGATAGCAAAGCGCTGCAAATCACTACATTTATACACCAACTGCCTATCCGTGGCTTATGCAGCTTCCAGTCACCAATGCTGAGGTGCAGAATTAAAAATACTTGACTCGTACACATCACGAGGCTATCCATTAGGCACGTCAGAAGGCTACCACTTTGGTCACTACGAGATCGTTAGATGACACGATCACACATCTGTGGTTGAAGTGAGCGCACTGTGAAATCCTACACTAAACAACTTCCGATAAAAAATTGATTAAACAGTTAAAAACGAAGAGGGATTATTCCTTCTTTCCTCTTCGAACTTTCAAACACGAATTAAGATCAGTTTGACCGAAAAGATAAGTTTGATAGCTGAGAAAAAATAATTTTGTAATCTATTGAAAGTCTAGGAGGAATTTGTAAAATCTGCATCGACCTTCAGACGAGAACAATTGATAGAATTAGAGAACATAAGATTGATAGCAGTTGATCACCGTGCCATAAAACCGTGATGATCAAGAATGTTTAAACATCTGATTCGAAATCTCAGAACCATAAACGAAAAATATCTGAATAATGGCATACAGTCAAACAATTTTTTTTTAAAGAAACGGACACAGTCAGGCACATTTCCAAATATATGACATTAATCTGTAAGATAACAGGAAATTAAAGTTTACCTGTGAACGATTTGAAGTTTATAAGAGGATCAATGAAAAGAAAATTGTTAATGATAGACATCCAACAAGTGGTCGCTATACGCAGGACGCTTGTACCGAAAAGCAACGCTTCTTATGGCAAGAGCTCAAAACTCAGGAAAGTGTTGGTAATAAAGTGTCGCCCTACCGACCATTTCACCTAAATACTGATACTTAGCTTATAACACTTTCCGGTAACCCAGCATTCAATGGAAGCAACACTACTCGTCGTATATAAAATTGGCATACTTGCATACAATACGATCGACACACCATGTGTTCGCGATTAAATCACCAAATTTTGTATGTACGATTTTGATGTAGAAAAGAGAGAATGGTGTTTTATATGGAGATTTAACTCTATGTTTACCAAGCTCCCACCAAATCGCCAATAGACAGGAACGAATTCCACTGGAGGTAGGCCAAACAAATCCAGAGAGAAGTATTGGCGATCACCACGGTACAACAATGAGCAAAACAAACGTACGACATAAGAATTACAATTCAACCCACTTTCATATCGGTCTGGTTCGTCGCCAGAATAATGTGTTCTTTGTAAAACATTTTATCGAAAATAATTGTTCACAAGCGAAGGTATTTTAAGTTTTGTTTAGCAAACTATCGAATGTATAAACTAATTTCCTACACTGCACAGTGAAGATTCGTTTTGAAGCGAACCGTTTGAAACAGCCGAAAAATTAACAACTCATAAACCTTAAAATAGATAGCCAGATGTTTCACTTTTTCTGCATGTTCTCCGTCCATAATGCCGTCACACTTTGGTAGCACTCCCCCAATTCTGTTGCCCTCATTTTCAACGTTTAATTGTTACACGATCGTGAAACGAAAGCCTTTACGAAAACTTTCAACCAATAAACGCTTATGTAGTCGATCACTTCTTTGCACATACGATGGCAATCTATTGCGACTGTATTATTAAAACTACACAACTGCAAAAGACTGCCCACTTCGCCGGCTCGATCATAACTGTTTGATCAAATCACACTATAGATGTTCAGGCATGATCTGTTCGAAGTGGGACAAAGTTCATTCACGTTTAACTATACAAAACAACCGAAAACTGCGGAAATCCTGAACAATAACAAACACCTTAGTTAGACAAAGTTAAACATAATTATGTTATCTTGGCGCCACGAATATTGTGTTGTGTTCAGCACGCCGGTGAGCCGCACACAGAGCGTTCTCATTCAAGGTCAATCCGGCTCACTACAATCAGGAGTGGGAATGTATCGCTCTAACACACTGAGGTAGTGCTCTGGTATGTAAAAATGCCGACGTTAATGGTTGGTTGGTTCCACCATTTACGGGACAACGACTGGAAGGTATCTAATTGTATGTAAATGCACATTAAAATTGCATATTCCATAATGAAATAAAACAGTCAAAACAGCATAAAACTCAAGACAATGGTAATTTGAAAATTTTCTATTGATTAATTGATATTTCAATAAAGTTCAAAAATCACCCTCTGCTATACTAGACCAATGCCTGAGCTTCACATTATTTTGGTGTTGGTGAAATCTCCGTGCAACATCAGAGAGAGGGAGAAATATTAGCTCATTGATTTTTTGGGGCAAACATTAGAGTACCCAACAAACAATTCGAACAGTTTGGAAGCGTACGATTAATGATCCTATTAGACTTGGTAGCTTACTTTGGTAAATACATGGTAAAATATGTCAATTCCGGGTTGTTTGACAGAAGTTACCATCCCACATGATTAATTGCGATCATGGAATAAAATTAAAATTTCCTATGTTTCATTCTGATTGGAGTTTAAACTGAGAGTTTCAGTTTCGAAAAGAATTCACGTTATATGGTTATTGTACGATAAAATTGTATTTTGAATGGGTTGTTTGAATTCATTTTCATGAAAATATAATTGAAATATTGTCTAAAACCATGAAATATTCATAACCATCGAAATGCAGCAATTTGTTTTATCAAGATAAAGGTTAACTGCACTGAATTGAATCATTTTTGAGTGGCTTTTTATTGAAATTCGTTTGTTTTGTTTTATCGGTAAACTAAAATTATAATCCGCCTGAAGAAGAGATTTTGCGTCGATTTTGCATTCGAGCATATGTTACGCCAACAGTCGGAACGCTCCTTTACGTATAACTGAATTGTTCTAGAACAAGAAAAGAAATGTTCTACAGCCTGGGCGCTCCTTTAAACGTCAGATCCGCCCTAAAAACGTAATGCGAATCGGAAGACCTGAAGAACTTACGATTTGCACATACGACAAAAACCGCATGCGACGGAGCTGTGTCACGACAAGATGTCGCTAATATCCTGAGTGATATGGAGATAAAGAACAATTTCTATGGTTTTTAGCCAGCAGATGCCGTAAAAATGTATTGCAATACCAGAAAATGCGCAGGCTTTGAATGCTAAACATGGAACGAGGCGGGATACAGGCGCCCCGCCTCATAGTGGATTCTTCTCAAGGAGAGAGTTCCAGCACTACTCGAACAGGAGGTCCACTGCCAAATCCGATCCCTGCCTCCACGTGGCACTGCCGGATGTCGGTGAGCCACCTCAGCCAAGACCTAACCGAAGAGACGGTCCTGCCAAAAGACAAATAAATGTAGTTAGTTGAAGTCTAAATAGAGGAAGTAAGCCTGTGAATGTGGGTATTCGGACAAATGGTCTGAATAAACAAAAAAGGATAAATCCTTCCTCGACAATAGAAGAAGAATGAGAATGCTCAACATAGAGCCGGAGTAATTACGAAGTAGTCACAATCCAGCTCAGAAAAAGTCAAGTTTCACATGATGCAACTTCCGAATTTACACGTCCAAGCGCATCTGATAGTAGACGGCCAGGAAGTGTTCATGGCTTATACAATTGCTATAAGTGAAAGCTCTGGAAGGAATTTTCGGTGAGTTCTTTTTGATTTACATGTACCGGCAAGGCAATCACCAAAATAATGGTGGCATCATCAGTGTCTCTACTAATAAATCTACGCAGGAGTGTTGTATACGTGGATCGAACTTATTTTAACTGAAAGGTGACTACCGACGATACCATTTATGTTATGATACGCGTTGCGGCCGCCAACTCCATTCAAAATATTTGTCGTGACAATTTATGCTTAAACTATATTAGTGCTTATATAGCACCAGTTCTGCGGATCTGCCGACATTGACCCTATCCTAAACTGAGAGTTTTTAGCCGCGTTACAGAAGAGAAAAGAAATTTCAGAAGGATTGTAGTCCCCGTACGTGTAGAAGAACAATGGAGGAACTACTATAGTTGCGAGTACTATGAGTTGATTGATGAACCCACCATCAAACAATAAATAAAAAGTGATAGTATACGGTCAAATGATCATTTAATGCGAATGATTTCATCATCTACATGAACGATAACAAGTCGTGAGTCGTTGTGGGATCAATGAAAACGAATCCATGTGGGTTTAAGAGGACTTCAGCATTAAGATACAACAGAAGATAAGTCAGTTTGTAAGCACAATAAATCTCCGACTTACACGGTTCTCGACATACGAGAATTCGGAGAAACGCGGATTTATACATTTGACAGTTTTTGTTTTTTTTGTATGGACTTCAACTTAAAATTTGTGAATTTCCAAACAATTCGTTCCAAAAAAATTGTGAATTTCCAAACAATTCATTAATTGTTTTTATTGTAAAAATTACTTTTTGAAATTCGAGGTACGCGGATTCCTCCGGTCCCCATTATTCGCGTATGTCGGAAACCGACTGTATATCATAGTTTCGCTCCTATATACTGTAGTATCTGTATTTTACTAGCTGATGATCCATTTCAATGTTTTATTTGTAATGCAGTCATATTTAACAAGTTTACAAATTATTATGTCAAGTTTTAGGAAAACAACTTAAAGTTTTCAATTGATCATTCAATTCTTGGTCAATGGAAATGAATTTCAAATCTTTGTAGTTGAAAGTTGCCAACTCGTACAACTTCGTATTAGTTCGTGAAAAACCCTGTGAACGGCGGTCATATCGCTATAGTAAAAGCTCCCCGTCTGCTCTCATCAAAACGCTGCAATACGATGCTCACGGTACGGTTACGAACATAAAAGTTGGAGCGATTTCTGCTCTCCCCATTCATTTTTACGTTCTCGCCAACGTGCAGCGTGAACGTCGCATGTGGTTTTTTTTTGCTTCCTCTTGAATGGAATTGGATGAAACGCGTCTCACAATACACTGATGGTGCGGGCCCGCTATATGATGGGCTGTTGGCGCTTCTCCGCCAAAGCCGCCATTCATTTCGAACGGTTTCGTGTTCCGGTGCAGACGTACCAATTCGTGTAGCTCCGCTCGTGACCGTGTACCGTGTGCGTGTTTTCCTGGTGTGTATGTACCACGGCCGTGCGTTGTCGTAAAGGCAGCAAGTGCGCGTTCTGCCGCAACATACCTATAGCGAATTCTCCCGCTTCCTGTGGCAAAAGTGGAATGTGGGGGACATAAAGGAGTTTTCTGGCTTTGGGAATTTTTTCTCACCACCGTTAGAGTGGAAGACACATTTTTATTTTTCGCTCTTGTGCATGGAAGTTAGAAGCTCGTGTGCGTGTAGGTTTGGTGTTTTTGTGTGAGCCCGTGACGAAACACACGTTTGCCGAACTTAAAAGGGGGCCTATTCTGTCATCCTGAAAATCAACTGTTGTCCTTTGACTTGAGGGTTTCTTATATTGCATCCTTCAAGTTTTCCTAGCTTCAGCTACTTACTGCAGTACTCTTTGATCAAGTTTTTTGCACGATCTATTAAATGCTTTTCTATTAGCCTTAAAGCATTCGGGATAAAATGGGTTGAAACACCTATTCGAAGGGACACGCACTGTAGCGCACTTCTAGTAAATTAGTTTCCATTTGTTTCTCGCTTAACAGAGAAAAAATAAGCCCGCAGAAAGCTTAATCGAATTTCGTTTCCGCCAGCCGAAGGTGGTAGATACGGCAAGGATCCGATTCATCAGCGAATTAGGAGAATGCAAAAAAAAAGAAATTTTCAATCTGGCCAAGAAAACCTAGTCTTACCGCTCGGTCCCAACGAAAGCGAGGACTAAATTTAAAAAAAGGGACTCTCAGTTTTTCCTTCCGCACGCAGAAGGGCACCGTACGTCGGTGGTTCCCTAGTAACGCAGTTTACCTTCTTGCCGTTGGCGCACGGGGCGCATCTTTTCTTTTGCTACGCTTTTCTTTTAATTTTCACCTCTTTTCCCCCGTCCCCAGTGCGTCCTGTTGGTGGGGCGGCAAATGGAAACGCGATCCGAAAGCCGGCAAAGTGTGCCGTTGGATTCAGTTTTCGCCATCCAAGCGGTGCGCGAAACTTACAATGCAGAACCAGAATTCAGGCACCCGACCCGAAGGAAACAGTGAGGGCAGGTCGGGCAGAAAACGGAAACGGAAAAAAGGATTTGGTTTTTAATTGCTTTAAGAAGGTGGCATGGGAAATTGCAAAAGGACAAAGGGGACGAACGGGGATGGAAATGCAAAAAAAATGGAAAAATCCGAATCTGCTTACTCAACAACTGTGTTTTGATGTAATTTTTTTTCTCTTCTCTCCCATCCCCCTGCTCCGTTTACTACTCCATTCCAATAGAAAAGTGTCATCGATCGGAAGCGCATAGTGGGTGCGTTAGTGTGTGTTTGTGTGCCTGTGCCAAAGGTTCCAGTTGGAGTAAAGGGTGAAAAAGTGAAAGTGCACCCGATTACCAGTTCGGGGAAAATTCCTTCCAGGAATTCGTGTGTCGGTCAGTGTTCGAGGCAACGAATATTTGCCGCTCGTTTTTTTATTTCTACATCCGTCCATACTTCTGTGCCTTTAGTTTTCGGTCACGGTTCTCGGTCAGAACCCGCTCCCATCCGCTCCGCTTGCGGGGGGAAAAGAAAGACTACAAACTCGATCGCTTTTCCATTGTGCTGTGAAGGTGGTGGGCTGCGGAAGCCGCCCGCACGGGGATTGATAGTCCCTTAGTTTTTTCCACGTGGCCATCGTAGACGCAAAGCAGTGTATATGTGTGACCAGGGCAAGCGAAAGAAAAAGGAAAAATTCCAGTACAACAAATCGATCATGGCCGCCACAAGTGTGGTGGTCCTCGATCGGGGCAATAATACGACCTGCACCGTGAACTTACACGGTAAGTTGCAACTTTTTTTTTTCATTTCTAACATATATCGATACACGCAAAGTAAGCCCGGAAGCATTAAGTGAAATGATCTATCGGGTGATCTCGGGGAGAGATGTAAGAAATCAGCCTAAGTTGAAAGAAGATCAACATCTGGAGGAAATTTGAGAATGGAAGGAACATGTGGAGCGAGGTAAAATCATTGTATTTTCTTTGGCATGCAATTCTTGAAAGGTTTATGCTCATTCTCGATGCACAACTATAATAATAACCGTAATGTTTGTTTCGCTGTTCGATCAATCGCTATTTTTGAAAGTGAAACCGACCGCCAAAGCGAACCTCTTTTATGTTGGATTATTATTATTCATACAGTGTGTATGTGTGGATGTGTTTGCTTACAACCACCGGATGGTTCATTCGAAATGATCGTGCGTAGGTTAGTAGCATTCCAATGCACACAGTATTGTCAGTTTTGTTTCGATCTTTCAACTCTTTTTAGTGATGCTTTTTATTGCTTCGCTTTGTAAAAGTTCGATCAAACCCTACCTAGTTAGTACGGATTTCGGCTGAAGTGTGTTACAGAACGTTACGTTACGTTCAATCCGTTCCGCTCCATGTTATAATCACCGTGAAGCGGGTGATGGTAATTTCCGCCTAGTAAAAACGTCCAATCAATTACGTCGGTTTTTGAACCACTTTACCCGGTCGGCCCCGGTTAAAACGCAACCACGAATGACCGCTGGAGGTTCGCGATCAAGTGCACATGTGAAGGTGGGATTCGCGTTACGAAGGTGCGTCCGTTTTTTTTTTTAGTGGCCGCGTGTTTAGCGCTCACGGGACGGGATTCGTGAGCAAACCCGCGAACCGGCGACACAGCTTCGAGGGCAACAATTTGGATGGTTAACAAAACTTTGTTGTTAGCGTGGTGTATATGCTGGTGGTGGTATTGCCATTCACTCGCAATGGCAACCGATGCACTGGGAGGAAAGGGAGGTCATGTTGAGTGAGGTCAACCTTGGGGTGGAATTGATTTAGCTCGTTCGATGGTTCGAAAAAGTTTGAACTAGGCACGAACTGCACTGCGTACGGAAAAATGGTCGATGGCGCAAACAAATCTGCAAAACCATACCGGACACACTCACAGACACACGCTAATGAAGTGGTTCGGCGTTGTCGCAAACAGCTGGTGGGGATCGGCGCATTAGTCCGTCGACAATAGGCCCTGGGTGACCCTGAGCCAATGTAGCCCCCTCTTCCCGAACGCAGAAGGCATGAAGGTATTCCGGTGGGGAGTTAACAAGGTGTCGGATAGTGCAACTTTAATGCCCGATCGTCACATGGTTTTAGATGAACTTTAGAGCATTTTTTTAAACACTCAGGTAAGATTGAAATGTTAAAAAGGATAACACGAAGAATCTGTATTCCAATTTTTATCGGCATACTCATCCATACACTTGCAATATGGTTCATTTCAGTTGAATGAACTCGTTTCTAATTAAGTTCATCTGTCAAAATGAATGAAAACAAAACCGCGAACGGTTTTCTGCTTGATGTTTTCTACTAATTTGCGCACACATTCACACGCACAATCATAATTTCTGTCACCGAGAGCAACAACGATACATGGCAACGTCCGTTACCCAAAAAAATGAAAAAAAAAACAATTACTTGTAGTTTAACAAATGCATTGTTATGTTATTTGTTTTTAGGTCGCTTTTTGTTTCTTACATTTTTTGCGTTGATTGTATTTGAACCATACTTTTGGATATATTTTTTTTCTTCCGTTAATATGTTTGCCCAAAAACAGCCCAATCAACAGAAAAAGAATGTACCAATAAACAAATGCAACAAATGCACTTTTCTGCGTGATCGTGCAGATGATAGGTTAGGTGTTGATTTTGCACTTTTTAAGTTATTCATAGATTTCATTGATAATTAGTTTTTGCCTCTTCCTTTCCTTCCCTATTTCTACATAGCCAATGTAGTACACGCTGCTGACAATGGTTGTTTTTATACAAGAAATCGTTTCCAATTTTTTTCCACATCACCAATCGTTTCGCTTTTGCATTCATTTGTTTGTTAGCTGCCCGGTGCGCTTTTTGTCACCTTGATAAATTTTGTTGCTTTATTGTGCAAAAAAACGGATTTTTTTGCGATTTTATGCCTCAAAACTTTAATCAATAAATATAGTTGAGTTAAGCATAATTTGGAAATTTGATTCAAAACGCGTGTGCTTACATATTGTGCATACTGTTCCGGGTAGATAAAATGGGTATAAGCAAAACAGCAAAAGGGGGTTTAAATGCACAAGTTTAAAACGAAAAAAAACACAGTATTGCCTTGAATTTACGAGTGGCTCAACATCAATACTGATTCTAAAGGTTGCTCGTGTGAATGACACGTGACTAAAGATTTTATGCATTGTTTTTACATTCGTCGTTTTGTTTTGATTCGTCGTCTAATGAACTCCAACATGCCGGTAGGGGTTGTTTCGAGAACTTGCGTGGATCTTTTCGAACATCGCGAAATCATAACATCCATCGCTGAAATATGCATCAAGCGGTAAATGCGCGTCTGTTGGGCTAGGTTTCCCGGTAAAATCTGCCAGCGGACGTACGGCGGTTACTCTTATCATCGTACCAACATGTGTTAGAATGTTCACTTGAAGCGTATCGTTATCATTTAGTGTCTAGTGTCGTAAAGTTTGGTAGGTTTGGTATTTGCTTTGAGTAGATTGAAAACGGGAACATCACGGGGCCGGCTGATAACGCAAATATTGCACCATGAGTTCTGGAACGTGAATGCAGGCTATTCTTTGATCTTCTCCTTACGTGCAGAGCTAGTTTTAGCTGGTTTGAATTACAAAAAGGTTAAAACAATTATTTGAAACATTGCTGATCATGAATTCATTCCTGATTTTTGACATTTTGACACTAAAACAGCTTGCGACAAATGATAACATTATCCAAACACTTGTACCTGTCGACTGTAAGATTAAAAAGACACTTATCTGTTCCGCGTACTTTCGCTGATAACAGTGTGTGTTGCACGCCTGGTAAAAACTTTCACGACATGCAGATCGGTTATATAGCTGTCTGTAGCAATGATTGCACACAAATTGGCTCTTAAACATTGCACTTTCACGTACGAACAACCGCACCCATTCGTCACAAACCGTCATCGGGTCCGTTAGTGTAGGTATACTTATCAGGTTTTGTTTACGTGCAGCTGTCATGCAGCGATTAGAAGTTCATGAACCCATATGAACCATCTTATAGAACCGACTAGACGTAGGCGAACCGAAACTTTGTAACGAAAAAATAATTCAAACAAATCATTTCGAATCGTCTCGATGTTTCGTTTCATGCGGGTATGATTTATGACAAAAGGCAACAATCGGTTTCGGGTAAGATTCTGTGCCAATGGCTTCCACGATCTTGACCATAGCGCGCCCCCAGATGGTTCGCAGTAACGCGAAGATCGCAGGTTCGACCTTCGGATGCAGAGAAAGGAAAGTCGGTGGCAGTAATTTCCATTGATTAGCTTTAACGTCAGGTTGTGAAATGTGTCGCTGATTTTGTTTTGTTTTTATTTGTGTAAACAATCATCATAAGTCAAAGGTCGATAATCAACCGCAAAACGTGATCGTGAACATTTCACTACGTTCATTGGAGCCAAAGCATTCTTCCATGGAGGTAGTGTCCTTATCAAGAATGTTTTTTTCTCTCAATTGCTACTGAAGGAGTTTTTTTTCAAGTTATGTTTCATGTATTGTGAAATTGTCAATTGTTACGAAATTCGTGAATGAAGTACTGTAGGGATGCATTTTCTTTTGTTATGAAACAAGATTTGCTGAAATTGTTTGTAGTTATGTGTTATATCTGATATTATATTTATTTTATAAATAAATAGAACTATTATTTAATTTACAATTCAAACATAATTGTAAATGTTTTCCAATTTGCTGACTTCTTCTTATGGATTTTTCTTGTTGGACATTTTCTTTCGTTATGAAACAAGATTTGCTGAAATTGTTTGTAGTTATGTGTTATATCTGATATTATATTCATTTTATAAATAAATAGAACTATTATTTAATGTAGAATACAAACCTAATCGTAGATGTTTTTCAATTTGTTGACTTCTGCTTACGGATATAAGTCATACTGTAATGCATATTTGAACAATTATCTACTATTTCAACGTCCAAGAGGAAACGAAGTAATTTCTGAGGATTGCGAAATACTTATCAATTAATTTGTTATTGTTTTAACAGAAGTTGATCAGACATTTGCTATAACTGCCATGCTTTGTGCATTGCTCAGCCAGTCATATTTCCATGTTTAATCTTTTGTACTTGCATCAAGACCTGCTCAACTTTACCAAATGATATGGTTTTTTTTTTGGCTTCTTTTTATTTATAATGTGTCGGAGATACTCGGTAGGTGTAACAAACTGATGGGGGTGTAGTAAATTTCCGTCCGATATACTCAACCAATAAAATAAAGTTTTGTCATAACCTAGTCAAACATTTGCCACTGGATACTTTACAGGTCCAGCGTCGAAATTTGATTTGTTTTTCAGCATTGCTGAACAATATTTTTCGAGACAGACAAACTGGGGCGCCCGGAATCCTTTTACGCTTCTTGGAAATGTTTTTAAAAGCAATATTCGCTAGAAATGTGATCGCTCGCCTTCGTATTGCCTAGCGCTCTAGCATTGGCCCTGTGGGATCAATCATCCATTTAATTGATTTGAATCTTGTTTATGTAGGGCGCTGGTGCGAGAAAAGGATTCAAAAAAAGCGAAGGCATATCGTCCCAATTTTATGTACACTTGCATTGAAAAAAAGCATAATGGTTTCTTTCAGCTAATGAATTAACATAGTGTTTTTAATTACAGCAAAGCGATTGGTTTGCTCGCATATTTCGATTACAGGAGATATAATTTTATTTTCGCTGTAAGTTCAACGGTTAACAACAATTTTCGTTTTGAATTTTGCAAGATTCATGTCTTTAAAAAAAACTGATTACTGCTAGCAGTTTATGTTTGAATGTAATTTTTTGTTTGCCCTCCGTTTCTTTTAAAACGACATTGGTAAGAAAAGAGCTGAGTTAAATCAGCTTCAGCGAATGGCTTGAAAGGCGTAGGAAGGTTAGAATGCCCGAAGAGAGGGCAACGTGTAATTACACTATATACATAAACTATACGCGAGTACTCTGACCGTCATGTCGTTTGCGGCATATGTGTCTGTGTGTTTTTTTGTTGTTGCCTTACTATTACTGCCGGATTACTGCGCGCGTTCATTACCTGTGGGGTGGCACTGTAACCGTTGTTGCAGTTACCATTGTTCGGCAGGTTATGTGTGCGTGTTGTGTTGTCGCATTTTTTTGACTGCTTTTGCTGCCGTCCTACTAACGGCCTACGACAAAACATCAGTATGATCCATCGACAGCGACATTCGCGCCAAGAAGCGAGGAACCGTCCTTAACGCTGCTGCTGCTGCTTCGGTTGTCGGTTACTGGAAAAGTGGTCGCTTTTATGTAGCATGATACTAATAACCTTTGAACACTGAGTATAACGAAGGTAGAAAAATGATACCAAAAAGAAACGTACAGTTTCATGGTATTAAAACATCGTAGAGATGCAAACATATCTACGGGGAGATTGGAGTGAACTTAATAACAATTCACAAAGATGCGTTGACTAAGAGTGAGCTACTAATAAACTGAATATTAAAAGATTTGTTCGTTGGATTAAAAAAGTCTGGTACAGATGAATTGATTTAGTCACTCATGGATAAGTTATTAGAGTTTCAACTAATAACTTATTCCCTTAACTCATGTTCCTAGTTGCTAAACTAACAATTCGCTCAGTGGATGAACTGAGTGTACTGATCGTGAACGCAAAGAGCTATAACTTGTGAGTTGTACAACTCAGTTGTGATTTAAATAATTGTGAATGAGTTATATTGATGAACTTCGAAATTCGAAGTAATTTGGGGTCAACTTATGTCATAATTGTTATGCCAATTTTTTTTTAGATAGCACCGTTCTAATTATGTACGGGTGTGGTAGAATTGCTAAGTAATATCTTGCATCTATATGATATCTAATAATATCTTACTGAATAATGAATAATATCTTACAAAGTTTCGTTCGATCCGCGGTACAAGGTTGGTGAGCAATTTTTTATTCCAGCGCACAAGAAGAAGCAAAAAATATATAACCGAACCCGTTACATCAGTCACCCGGAGGCGCTTTTTTTTCAGGGGTAGTATCCCATTTCTTACGGCAGACCCGAAACTTTCGAATCATCTTAGGATGGAAGGATCCTTTCTAATTTCCCTCCGTATTTTGCTCGTTCTTCATTTGACTAATTTTTCTATACTGCTTCACGTGCGCGCGCGCCCGCCCGCGTGTGTGTGTTTGAGTATTCCACTATGTTTTTTTATGTCTGCCACTTTCTGCGCCCGATTTCAAGTGCAGCCTCCCCAAAAGTCTGCTGGCGCCCATGGCGCAGGATAAATTAGTCCGAACAAGCCCAAACTGGAGCCGTGTTTAGCAATTTTTTTTGTAGCCACCGCTTCATTCATCACCTTTCTGCCGAAAATCGGCCACCAAAACGTGGTATGAAAAAAATAAATATATGAAGGCTCCAATTTCCACGTTCAGCTGGAGAGGCATGGACAGAAGGGTGAGTTCGGCAGCAGCACCGAAAGTGGAAAGAAAATTCGCGGAAGACGACAAGATCGACCGTTACTGCGATCCGTGAAGCTTTGCCGGCGGCGGTGCTTTGTGGTCGCACAATAATTTCGCCAAACTTTCGCGGCGTGCAAGCACGGGCGATTTTTGTGTGATCCGCTTGGAATAGAAAATAGCAGAGATGTAGTCGAAACAACAAACAAACAATGCGAAGGATAAAACGCGAAAGAAAGAGCAAAAGAGCAAAGAGTAAAGTAATAAAAAGACGAAAAAATCTAAAAGATAAAAAAGTAAAGAAAAGAAAAAGAAGAAATTTGCAACAGAACCACCACCCTACTGCCCGGTGATACCTTTTTTGGGAAGGTGGGTTGTGTGATGCTGCAGCCAACGGGTACAACCAACGGAAGTGGAAGAATTGGCACAGTTTTGCGTCTCTTTTTCTTGTTGCTATTTAGTGATCTGTTCTTTTTTATGGTTTCCCTGCTTCTGGTGGATAGAAAGCTAGACGCATCCAATCAAACCACGCACCCCGAGCTAAGCATGAGGATAGCGCGAAATCAAAAAAACTCACCGATCAGGTTTTTTGGCAAACCCTAATCTCAGCAGAGCCGTCGCCTGTCGTGAGCTTTTGTTTTAATGTCCGTCTCGCATCATCCGCTGGTTGGTTCCAAAAAAAAAATTGCAACTGATTTTGCAACGAAAGTTTACAGTTCGGCTAACCGTTAGGCATGGAAAGAAAGTTTTGTTTTATTTACAAATGTTTTGGCAATGAAATAAATCGTAGATAGGCTCCATTTATATGCGGATATTATCTGGAAACGTTTGCAGATCGAATGTTTGTAGCAAGTGTTATATCGTGTCAATCATATTCAAGTACATATGAATGCGAAAAATTGACAGAAAAATATCAAATAATAGTTAAAATGTTGGCGAATGAACAGGCGAATTAGTAGAATAGAGTCTCCATTAATTCGTACATTGCGTAAGTATTCATTATGGAGCAATTGTGCTAAGAAAGACTGGGCACTTCGATTTCATTAAATTTTTTCTCTTAAACACACTTTGAATCATTAAAAGTGATCCCAAAACGTTGTTTTGTACACTTTGGCCAGATTTCAAAGAGGATAATTATTCTGAGATTTAATTGTGCTTTAGGCATAGCATTATTAATTAAGCACAGCTTAAAAGCTTTCAAATAGACCTCCGCGAACAGGCAGTAGGGTATATTCACTTAATTTAGAAGATTTAGCTTATTCCTCCAAAATACCATATTAGGTCCCTAATAGTTCCCTGTAGCACTAACGAATGTCCACCTGAAGCAGAATAGCGAAATTATTAGTACAAAGTAATATAAGATATTGAAAATAATTAGTGCCAATTATAACTCGAGTGTAACAAGGTGTACAATGGCCTTGATCACTTCAAGCGTTCGTTCATTGGGTGTCATTAATTGTAGTATTATTAGAATTTTGGTGTACAATTTCAACAGAGGTTACCATTATATTGATATATTTTTAATGTCTATCTTGCTTCTTGTGGTTTCTTTTATATTTATTCCAAGCTAAAACTATGCCATTTTTACGTTCCAAATTCTTATTCATGCTTATTCTCTATGTTTACTAGCTGCTATTCTTATTTTTTAATCAATACTCTACTGAGTACAGTTTTACTAAACTGTAAATGATTTGTTAATGGAACAATTTTCAGGAAAATAATTTGCAAATATTAAAAAAAATATATTTATTTTTGACAAATTCTGGTATATTACATTACAATTCTAGCTTCTCCTTCTTTCATGTACCATCTGAAGAAGGCAGTCAACCGTGTCGTCTGAAGATATGTTTACGGGAAATGTGTATTTACCAACGACGGCTTAGCTTGTTCAAACACTTGTTTCCATTGACCCACCCGGCTATGTATATTATTAATCTTTGCTAGAATGAAAAGCTTAAAAAATTCTATCGCTCGAGACTGCAATACAAACCCCAAAACAAGTGATCATCGGGCGATCGAAAAAGGTTTTATGTTTATGATATCTTCCACATCGTACAATGGTCGAAAATGCGTGAAAAAGCGATAGCCATGTGTAAAGGCCATTTCAGTTTGGTGCTAGAAACCATGCTGAATGGATTGGGCTCGAATGGACCAATACCACTACCACCGGTAGAGGCTAGTTAATATCCGCGGCAGCAAACACTTGAACCGACGACGGTGGTTGCTGACATGCAGGGCGGTGGGAGACCCACAGGAGAGGCTTGTACTTCGTCGCGAACTGGCAGACCTCGGACAGTTGTGTGGTCGTAGTGCAAACAGAGACCCCAGCAAGTGTTTGTTAGATGCGTCGCAGCTATCGCGAGACGGCAGCAACTTTGCTCCGCCGGTAGCTGTGGTCATGAACCGAGAAAAGTGAACGTTTGTTTTTTTTTCTCTAGCCGTTTACTCGGGGCCGTTTAAGGTGTTAGGTAGTTAGGAATACAACAGTTCCAGTACATCGCATTTCCGACGAGTGGTTTAGCAAACAAATATTACTATTATTTACTATTAGTAAATTTGTACAGATCTTACACATCTTGCCGATGATATGTGGGCTACCATTTTCGGTCGCAATTCAATGGCCAAAAACTGCACACCCCGGTGCATCCATGCAGAACCTCCAACCATCCCGGGCTTGACGAGCGGCATACGAAATTATCATCGCGTTTCGTTTCGATTGTTGTTCGCTTTTTTTTTGTTCGCCTCATACCATCATTACCTCCATCACTTACTTTGGCAAGCACTTTACCGGATACTCGTCTAACGCGAAACGTGTGGCTTGGGGCACGTTCTACGAATGAGTAAAATGCTGTTGAAGGTCGTTTGAGGTCTCTTGGCTTGGTACTTACTTGTCCGCTCCTTCTTCATTGTGGTTAAATAAGTTTCTTACCTTAAGAAAGGAAAAATAAAAACGTTAGGGTCATCGGGGAGAAGTATGTTATGCTGGTTTCTTGGTGAGTTAAGATCCGACGAGATAGAGAAAAAAATAACGGAACGGAATGAAATGATGCTTTGATTCGGCTTGCTTTTAGGGTGGTTCATGTGTCCATGGGTGTTAATATTTTTGAATATGTTGAGCTCAGTAATGGTATCCGTCATTATGACAAGCAAAAATGTCTCAAAGTATAAAGTTTACAGTTGTAGAGCCAAATTTGAGCAAAACTACTCTGCAATATACTAGGTAGTCAATATACTACCTAGATACTTTCCTATTAGACACTACAAGCGCTTTGCGGTCTTGTCCTGCTGCAGGTACCCTCTAAGTAGCTCACAGTCGAGACAGCCTGCTATCCCGGCGTTTTTGAAGGACCAAACAATCGCCTCAACTCAACATGAGCCTATCACGCGTGCTCTGTCTATTTGAAGGATTTAAAAATACGGTATATGCTGGGATGGCCGGTGTTATTTGTATTACATCACCAACCCTTCTCAAGAAACTGATCTATTTTGTTCATTTTACAAAAGACAATTTATTGAACAAATTGTAGAGCTGAAATTTAAACCTGCAACTTTCACAATTGCTGGATCGACAATCCTTTTGAACATTTTCCTTCGATCGTGGCGAAGAGAAATTCGTAAGCTTTGGACAGAGTCAATATCACATTCGAAGCCAATGTGATAGGTCTTCGTACTGATGTTGAAGCCCCAGATTTTATTATGCTTAGGGTCTTCAAAAAGCTTAATCCACCACTGCTGTTACATAGGAGAGCCTTAAATAAATGATCAGTATATGCCAAAATCTGGATGGTTCTCAGTGTACTACAATGACCATTTTTTTCAAAAGAGGACCGTCAAGATAAACATGGAAAAGTGGAAATTAATATAATTAATTGTGGGACCAGTATTGAGTCAAATAGTATATCCATTAGAAAATGAATGATTCACACGGCAATACTAGTTTAAACTCCCAACTGAACATTGGTCTTGAAGACTGTATGGACTGACTGGAAAAGCGGAATCAGAATACGATGATTGCAAGAATAAGGTTTATTTAGTTTTCTAAAGAACTTAAGATGCATTATACAAATCGCTGTTCCCGTTTTTGCATTATCATAATATTTAATTTGCATTATATTGAACCCGTTGTTTACTAGAAAAAACACATTGTAACCAAACAATTGTAACCAACAAGTAACACGGTTACTTATCATTTGAAACATATTTTTCGAATCTTTCTAATTGTTTTGTTAAGAACAACCGACATGAAATGATTAGTATTCTTGCAAAATACAGAAAAAAGGGTAATTCCCATAAACACCGTGCAGCATATAAATTCAATGTGTTAATTATTGCTTTTCCTTTATGTACCACGATGATTGTATTGCAATAGTGTTGCAGCGTGCAGTGGAATGTGCGGAATGCATCGTGTAACGTTTCGGCTACATGGTGCTATTAATGAAATAATTACGAGCAAGCCGTCCATCCTTCCGATTGTCGAGACGTTTGTTTTGGTACCGAAATTCTTCACCGTGCACGGCGCAAACGTTTTGTCCCACTCGCAGGAAGTGGTTGGTATTTTTTCGCTTGCGCATGGGAGGGCTTCCGACCGACGCGGTAAATGCATTCCGAGCGTTTTGGCTGGCGATGACTGACTGCATTAGGAATGTTGCAATCAAGCATTTGTAATTACCTTTTTATACAGCATTATGTGAAAAGACATCTTTGTTAATAACACTTTTTTTTATTTCAATTACAGGTGCAACCGTAGTGTCCTGGCGAGTAAATAATCAAGAACAGCTGTTTGTGAGGTAAGTTGAAATATGGAAAAGGTGTTTCTAACAATTGCTATGAATGTTTCATCTAATATCAGTTGTTTTATTTTAAATTCAAGCTCACCAATTAAAATGTAAAATATTTTTCAATTTAAATTTTATGTAATGTTCGATTTCGCCAACGTTTTCCATTCAATCAGAAAAGCTATAAATTAATATTTTTATAGCATCTTCCAGGCGTTATGCTTCAACATATCATATTGCAAGATATTATTTTTTTAAATATGCCATCGCAAAACACTATCACAAAATGGCTTCGCCAATCATTTGGCAGAGTTGCTGTTGAGGTTGCGATGATTTTTAATTCGCCGCTTTATACATCTATGACACCTGCTCTATGACACTACATAAAACGGTGCAGCGTATAAAAATAATAGCAAAACCAAAACCAAAAGGGAAAGCAAAAAAACGACACTCTCTATCACATAAAAGTGCTAAAAAATAGTAATATCCCCCGCTTCCACGAATAGTAAGAATAATGTTGACGAGAACAAAGTAGAAAACGTGATTAAATTTATTATGTGTATGTGTGAATGTGTGTGTGTCTGTGTGTATGTGATTTTTTTACGCCACGTCCTATTCCCGCTCAGTTCTGTCACGATCCTTTCCAATGCTTCTTCACCCCTTCGGCAGGTTGGGTGGCTTTTTTTATGTGCACCCTTCCCAATCCCGGCGAGTCTTTCTAGTTTCATTATCCGGGTTGTGCTTTAGGCCATCGGTATGGGGAACAAAAAAATCCCCATCTCGCTATCGCACATAGTGCTCCGCAATTTGTGCCTCTATCGGTTTACACAATCACTACCAACCGGTATCTGCTATACCTACCGCTACGTTATTCACGCACGGGGCACGCACTAAAACACTGTCCTGGTCGTTGTGTGGTGCTGTGACATGGAGCTGGCGGTGGTTGGATGATTTTTTTCCCATTTCCCCATTACCATGTTGGACCATTTCCCTGTCCCTGTCGTGGCAAGGTTGGTAGGGGAAAGGACAAGGGTTCGTGCAGAAGCTTTAGCACCAACACACGTACCTGGCCGGTGACCAAGGGTTGTAAGGGAAATCGGTGTGTTGTGGTCATCATTTGGCTGTTGCCATTGGTTAGGATGCGATTTTTTCCTGTGTGCTAAACTCGCTTCACACTGGAGGTTCCGGGCCTCGGTACGGTTCGGTTTGGTTAGGTTATGAATTGTGATCCTGGATTGGATTGATGAGTGTACGTCTGGTGCGTGTATTTGGTAGAGGGAAAGCGCTCCCACCCAACCAACACCCGTGTGTGGTTGAGGTTTTTCATTTCGTGCATATTTGAGCAAGTGCAAACTTTGGATCCGACGTCCAATATCCTTTTTTTCCATGTTCGGCCGCTCTCTATCTATTAGCTGGTTTATGCTCTTTTTCATACTCTTGCTTGTATCATTTGCTGCTCCTATGTCCTTTACACTCGTTATCAATCTTTCGGTGCGCTTCATCGCTCGAAGCTGTCTGCTCACAATCCAATAGATTGTGACGAAAACGGAAACGAAGAGGTAAAAGTGGAAGCCTTAGCGTTTTAAAACCGGTGTATGTGAGAAAAAATGGACCTGAAGTGAAGGGTTTAGAATGTATTCCGTTCATAAAATGAATTCAAATCACGAATTTAAGAACCGCTGGTGGGACGCATCACGTAAACGTGGCAGATTGAGAACGGTTAAGCGACTCTTGGGGCAAAGGCGTATAGGGAGATAGAACAATACAAAGCGAACGCGCAGATAAATGTTACCATTCCTTCTTCAACAGGGTGTTGGAATCTGTAAGTCAGTTTCGCTAGAAGAATGTAAATTACACCGCTAATAATTTTCTGGACCTTCTAATGTCACAAATGACACTCATTTTCCTGGCTGAAATCGGCGGATAACGTTTTGAATTAGTTTTGAAATTGCATTGGTTCTCTCAGAAAACGACAACTAGGACAGTGGTCAGTAAACTTTGGTTTCGACTAATCGTGCTGAAATAGAAACACCAAATTGTAGCTCCAGTCGAACCATGTTGCTGATTCTTGAGGATTGTCAAATGAATCGTACAGATTGTTAGAATTTTCCTAGAAAAGAATGGAAACTTGGGATCTTTGCGATCGGTTGTATCAATGTTACGGCTGAGAGGAACAGCAACTCCAATCTTAAAAGTGGAGTAGTATACTATACGACTTGAACGGCTTTGGAAATATACTAATAATTGTAACTCCAGGTACAATCAGAGCTGTCTGATGTCAGTTTTGGGCGTACATTTATCCTCAGCTGAATCCAGGTTCAGGTAGGGTTTGGTACCGGCCCTATTATGCGAATGTCTGGCACTACTGTAGTAGTTGTTAAATCCTTTTATTCGGAATATATCATAACAAAGCAAAATGGTAACTATTTTTCATAAATCCTTGCACAACCGACCGGCATTATCGCCACTAAACACAAAAACAAGCGCAAAGAAAAAATCGCGAACCCAGAACGGATGAACTTTTTAATTCGCGGTGCGGTAAAATGTTTTATGCGATGTTGATAGGGCGTTTTTTTATCAGTACGTGAAATAGACATGTATTTTGAAATGTTATATTACTCGTTTTTTAATTAAAATCATCAACATAACTTTTCTTTTGTTCCTATCCCCACAATGCTCCTTTTCTGTGTGCATTTTCATCCTCACCCCCATATTGGACAACGGGGAACATAACGTGATAGAACGATTTGTTATGTATTGTGGTAACATTGCCTTTTTTCAGTCGCTTTTATTGTACGGAATTTGCTAGCCACTAGCAAAAGGGTAAGCTGGTGTTGCGGCCCATACTGTTGGGGATGTCTACTATAGTAAATGAGGTTCGTTGTGGTGTGAAAACAGGCTCGACCGAGCTACCACATGTGTGCATGTATGCGTACATAAATAGATTTGGTTTACTGCGGTTGACATCCTCGCTAACTAACGCCTACATAATCAGCTCATGTTTTGCTAAACCTCAACTGGTTCCAATTTTTTTCTGTGTTCCATTTGCTTCCGCTTAAATGATCTGGCTTGTTTTTATTATGGGGAAAAAAATATGATTTTATTGTACGCATTGCAAGCACATAGTGCCACAGCCGATAGCAGAGAAATATGCAAAATTCGTTGTTGATTTAAGCGTTTAATTCATAGAATGTTCTGGTTAGCTAACCATTATTTAATATGAAAAGTGCACATATCATTTAACATTTAAGAATAAAAAAATTAAAACTTTATCAATTTCAGTCAAAAACGTAACTACTAAATATAAATTGGACATACAACAGTTTTACCATCATTTTTCGCCAGCTTTTTTATGACTTGTTTGAACGATTCCACTGATATCCTTTGAGTGGACAGTTTCTTTTATTTTCCCGTGTTCATTGCGATAAAATGTGCAACTAACAGGGCTGCTGCAGCAAATCTAGCCATTTTGTGGGCCCTTCCTCTTCATTGCCACATCGTTTTGCGAGAGAGCGCTCCTATTTATGCATCCGACCTTTCCCGTTCTAGCCTCTATAATTTTTTTTATTATCCACTTTAACCACCTTGGGGGGGATTTTTCGTTAAATGTGAACTGCACAAAATTATACATACACTAGTACACGATGGCGATCATTGAGGACATTGGGGGAGCTGATGAGAAATCGTCGTAGTTGCAAAAAGTGCCAAAAGATGACCAAAGGGATAAGGATAGTGTGTGATAAGGGAGGGATGGCAGACCGTCGGGAGGAAAAAAGAACACCCAAGAGTGTTGGTAACACAAGAGGGAAAAAAAGTCATTTTAAAAAAGGAATGGAATGGAAAGTTTGGAACAAAAGAATAAACGAGAATTCGCGCGCGCATTCAACTTTCGGGCATCCAATCCGCGAATCCAGCGACTACGGTCCATTCTTCCGGTTTCCCTTAAACCCGTACAATCAGCTCTTCATCTGGAGCTGTTTCGCCTCTCGTACGCAGCGTATCTACTTCGGTGTGCTATTTCCTTCTTCGGGTGGATATGTCTGGTTTGTTGGATTAACCAGAAAGATCCTGTTTTTGCTCTCATACCGATAAGCACACCGCACATAGAGTTATTTTTATGGAACAATTGCTAGGTAATTTTAATTTTAAAAACTAAGCCTCATGTAGAAGCAATTGATTTTTCTTTATTTAGCAAGCTCTCAAAATGTCCTTTTTGTACAATTTTTTTGATTCATCACTCAAACGTCCTATCAATTATGTAGTTTTATAATTGTTTTATTTTTCGTTGCACGAAAATTATTATTTGCCCGAAATGTAGCAACTGACCGTAAACTGCAGGCTCGCTATATAAAGCCGTTTTGTCGATTATTTGGTCAGCCCTTCCGAATGGGACCGCCGAAATTTCAACTAGAGCACTAACGCGCGCCCAATCGATGAGTGTGTGCTGCAGAAAAGCAGAAAAACAAAAGAAGTATGTGAAAAAAGTCGCGGCAGAGCTGTTTGAAATGAAAGTGATGGAGGGTATAAAAATAAAAGAAACTTTCATAGCTCCCTCAATTCGTCCGCGGTGCTACTGCAGTTCTGCTTCCGAACTCTGGGCGTTGAGCGTATCAAAGGAACCAAAAAAGCATTGGCTGGTGGGATGGGTTACCGGGAGGAAGCGGAAACATCAGCTTTGCTGCCGTTGATGTGAAGAGTGGGGTTTTTTTTGCGTCCCCTCCAAGTGTATGTGTGCGTTTTAAAATTCTTTTCCTATGCGTTTTTTCTCGTAGTGCGATAGTAGATGGAGGCAGATGATGAAACAGGAGCAAGAGTTTGTGAAGTGGAGGCTATTCGGGTAGCTTCGGGTAGCAGCATCCAGCACAGAACGAGAAGGATCGTGAGGGAAGCACAAGAAAAAAAAACGCGAGGTGTCACAGAGAGTCATAAAGGAGTCTGAGAGGGTTTGGCAGTGTACGAACAGCTCTTCCTGGTGTACACAAACAGGCCCCGTGAGAGAGTGTGTGTGTGTGTTGGTGCTTTTTTTTCTTTCTACTGCTGGTCCATGCTCCAACAGGCTCCAACAGCGGCTTTGGGTCGGATCAACCAAAGACGATGATGAGGCGTACAGGAACAGGGAAAAGTCGAAAGAGACCTACGCCGACACAGCGAGCTAGCCGCCGGACGGACGACTCGGCACAGTTGTGTCTATCTCTATCTGCAACGCGGGTGTTCCGGCTGCAAGTTTGGGTGCCATTTAAGTTTCCAGTTTTTCTACCACCCGCTGTACTTTCCGTTCCTCGCATCCTGACCGACCACGTTGGCGTGGTCGGAAAACTTCTACACCTCTGCCTGTGCACCAACTCGGCGATCAGCAGGAAGTGTCCGCATTTTTGTGCGGCTCCGGTGCAGCGCGTGCACAGCTTCACCGGAACGGCATGGGGCCTTTTTTGGACAGTGTTTTTTTTTTCTGTGCCGAAAAGAAGTGCATAGGAAAACTTTAAATGAAATGAGTTTTCATACAGGCAGTTGAAGTGGGATTTGTATAGTACGGTGGAAGGATGGAAGAACAGACTTCAAACCGACTTATGACGTGTTATGATGGGTGCATTAATGAGAACAAGGCGCCGTAATTAGCCGTCAAGGCAAAGAATGGAATGCTTATCTATAATTGTAAAAAATGTCATTAACCATATTCGTTTTGGATTGCACTTATTCTTCTTCTTGGCTTAACGAACTATTTAACTTTGCCTCGGCCATTGGATCGACTAATGGAAATAGCACTATAGCATGAACTTATTATTTATTCCTCCAAGATGTAGCTATTAAATGTTTCTCTTGTGACTCTTTGAAATATTTGTCAATATGTTTGTTTTTTTTTTTTCATTTACGGAATTTTCACCTTATCGAGCATTTTTGCTCAGGTATTTCACTGCTCAACCCAACGCCGCTGAGCTGCAAAATAAATAACTTCTACTGCTGCAACTTCTCGACAGGTGGCATAACCGGGTGTGTACGTCCTTTTTAACGAAGGGCTCATGTCGCTGCCAATACGCTCTGTTTTGCGCAAAGATGTTCTGTACGATGTTGTACGTGTGTGCGCGCACCCACAGTTCCGCGGCCATCACGGCACGGATCCAACCGGTACCGAAAAAAAGGTTGAGGGGATGAGGAAAATAATATCCTAAGTTAGCGAAAAAAGTTAAAATTGATTTTGCTTTGCTTTCGTCGCTCACCACAAAACGCGGCACCAGCCAGCCAGCAGCAGCAGCATCAGCGTGTTGCAGCCTTCGGACGGTGGCGGTGAACCAGAAGCAAAAAGGTCGGCACTTTGTCGCGACAGAAGGCTGATTCGTGAGGTGAAGCCTCCACTAGGCTGACGGGGAGCATCGAACGCGGAGCTTGCCGCCGGGCAGGATTGAGATGCGTAAGATGTGATAAAGTATGCTTTAGCGTTGGTGAAAACCTGGGCTGTAGTTGGCGAGGAGGAATAAAGAGTTTCAAAATGGCTTGTCCACTCATTCCGATAGTATGGAAGGTATGGCAGGATGGGTTATATGTTTTATTAACACCTTTAGTAGTGAAAATGCAGGTGAAAATTTATTTCCCCAAATTTGAAGGTGAAAACTGCCGAAATGGAGACACCTGGTGGTTCACTTATATACCAAGGAACTTCATCTATAGAAATTGGAATTTTAGCAAAAAAAGAAAACGACTTCTTATGCCAAAAGTAAGTTTGTTTTTATCCTAAAATTAATTTAAAAAACCGCAAAAATATTACAAACACAGCACCTTGCATAATACCTTCGCATCTTTGTGTGTGTGCTTTAAAAAAAAAGAGTTCGTACATAGGCGACCCTCCAGTCACGTCAAGTTTTGGCAAGTAGGGAGGAACATTAGTAGAAAATATTGTCCGTGCCTGAGAGGCGCTTTAAGGAGACGGTAGTCTCAATGGGCGGTACACTCTTCCAGCACCTACTACTGATGACGATGCAGAAGCGAACGAACGAAACTTTTGACAGATGTTGATGACGCTGACAGGACGATGACGATGCACAGTACCAAGTACCAGTAAGAATATATCTGTGTGTGTGTGTGTGTGTGTGCAAGGATACCTTTTTAAGAGGTTAACATTTGTTCCAACCTTTCTCTGTTATTGAACTGAACAAAGGATGTTCCTAATATTCTTAAATGGGAAAATAGATTTTTACAATAATTTACCTACATGTAATTCTTGATTCGTGCCACTAGAGATATTAACGAATCCTCGACCCCGACGTGAGGTTGTCCATTTTTTTCCAGTTCTTTTGCTGCTTAGAACTTTCATTTGGGAGTTGAGTAACGTAAGCATTCAGGAAACGCAAACGAACGTGATGATGCAACTGAGATTTCTTCAACGTTCTTCTTGTCACAGGTCCGTGTTGGAGCTTAGTTTTCCACAGTTTCCGCTCGATGTGACGTTGGATAGCAGCTGGGAGATGCTTCCGGAAGTTGGATAAACGCATATTAGCTTCTTCTTTTTCAAACCCTCCGTATACTACTGCGAATGGTAAACTAGAATCAAGGCTCCTCGGAATAGTGAGCAACTACTAAACTTGGAGAGTTCCGCTACTATTCCGCACGGAAGTATTGGTGAGCGAGAAAGAAAAGCGACTCCCCTTTATGCGACGATAGAGGTCAAGGTAGGAAGGCCACGAGAAAGATACATGATGCGACGGAACGAAAGACCGGTTGGTAAAGGGACGAAGTGCAAATATATAGGACAAAAACGCGACTACCAAAACGAAACATCGTTTGTGAACTAACAGCGCCTCAAAGCTATGGATAAGTTGTAGGAAAGTTAGCAACAACAGCAGCAGCACCAACGAAAAAACATAAACTCCCGTTTCAACAAATGGTTAAACGAAGAGCCAAACGAAGGAAATAAGCAACTGGCGCAAAAAAGGATATCCCATTCTTATGGGAATGTGAGCACGGAACGGTGGAAAAACGCCGTCGCCACCACTAAGGAGAGAATACGAGATCCAGACACGGAAGGAATTCAAATATGGCCATGCCAGCGAGAGCTCGTAGCACACGGTTGCGTATGTGTTGCGGTGCTACTGGTGGCCCATCAAGACGGTTGGGGGTAGTGCGAGCATCCTGGCCAGGCCTGGTCTACCGCACGCTCGGTTCCATTGCACTTTGCGGTGGTAAACCGACCGAACGGTTCGTCTCCGACGGTGTGTCGCGTGTAAATAAAAACTAGAGCACCGCGTGGATTGGCAGATTTGGACGGTTTTTGGGGCGTCTAACGTAGAAAGACGCGCAGGATCGAAGGCGGTAGACGTACGAGGTGAGTGTAATTTCTCTTCGGTGCTTCGAGACGGTCTGCCGGTTCCTTTGCTGAACTTTTTTTGTTCTTCTTCCAACTGCCAACTCGTGCTCACATACACTTTTGTAGCAACTATCGATGTCTGTCTACTGCCGCACGGAATGGTAAAGTTTAGCTGTCTGCTTGGCATTTCGTGTTTTTTCTTTCTTTCTCTCTCTGCCTTTCCCGTTCCGTTCTGCACGATTCTTCTGAAAGACTGAATAAATCCACAAACCAACGGAGGAGAAGCGAATGGAAAAAAAAACTTTTCCACCATTCGGGAGAAACGGAACCCGGGGAGGTAGTATCAGCTCATCAGAGATCCTCCGGTGTGTTTCCTCGCTTATCCCCAAGCATGTCCCGAACGTTGCAAGTCTCTAGCCGGTTGCTCATCTTTCCATCGCGAAGGGTTGCATTAATCGCCCAACGGTTCGCTTCCGAAAATGTCCACCGATGGAATGGAAGAAGAATGCTCTGATGCGGAGGATACTTTTTCTGCCTAACCCGTGTCCGATCGGGAACGGTTCGTCGGCCCATGTAGGGAGTCCGTGTAAGAAAAAAATGGGCCCCTTTGCGAGGATCGTAAATTATCTGCTAGCGTTTTGTCTGGTAGTTTTTAAGTGTGGAATTCTTTCGCCAGTGAAGCGTTGAGATTAGAACGACGCCGCTGGTTAAAAGAATAACCAGGGAAAACGGGATAGACAAGACCAAATACTTTGCAAAGATTATCCGGGCGCAAAAAGGTTTGAAAAGCTGGGAAATGGAAAGTTATGTAAGGATTGTTCGAGACGGTTTGAACATTTTTGCGTTTGTTGCATTTTGTTATATTCTTTACTTTAAACCCCTTTTACAAATAGTTAATTGTTTATGGAATTATAAAACTATAAAAAATGCTTGTCCACCTTTACTTCTTAAAAGTCAATCCCCGAGTAAAATATGTTAAAGAAATATTAGCTCTCTCCAATGTTTTAAACTATCTTTTAGTTATACTTCGTCACTGGCAAACCTTACATCTGAACAAAGTGCAGCAATCACTATCGGTTAAGAAAATGTTACAAGCTTTATATATTACCGTAACAGCTTTTCTCATTCTGCCCACTCGAATCAGTGACGAAGGTACCGTTTGATGCCCCGGCGATGATTAATACTGCAATTGCGATGGAAACGAAGGATACGCAAGCAAAACAGCCGAGTGTACGCCTTCAAAGTAAAAGAAATTATCCCTTTGAAGAGAGTGGAGTAAATAGATTGTAAAAAAAAGGAGAAAAAAAATCGTTGTGCGCTAATTAAATATTAAACATTAAAAATTTTCACCCCGGGTGGATCGGCACATCCTGGTACCTTTTTTAATTTACGCTCGATGTTTTACTTGTGCTGTTCGATGGTTTTTTTTTCGTTGCTTCTGCTCTTGCGTACGAGTGTGCGTAAAGTTCAGTTGAAGACTTTGTGACTACTTGAAAGGATGTGAAGTTGCGTCGGTGCGTTGAGTGGCCGCTGGTGGCGGTGGAGGTTGGGTTCCTATTTGAATAATTACTGCGCACGGAGTATGGGTGACGGGAGAAAAAAAGGTACGCGCGGCTAATAGCTTGTTGCATTCGCCAAGGGAAAAAAACCTGCCCAACGTTATTGGGCACGAACAACGAACAAAAAATGAAAAGAAGTCGCAGAGGGTCATATAAGAACGTCTTTAGAATAATGTTTTGTGCGTTACTATGAAATGTCATGCTTTGAGGCGTGTATTTGGTGTTTGGAAAATGTAAGAACTATTGCACAAAATTGTGGAGACATTTCAAGGGAATTCGATGGGTGAAGAATTAATGCAACTTTGTTGAGTTAACATTTTGCTCGGTAGTTTTTTTTCTGCATCTAAAAATATCAAAGTATGATGCGTTTGTTGCTTTCAAAATCAAAAATTGTGCGTTTTGTTCGCTTTAAAGCGATGGTGTTCCGTACTCTAAATGGCGCAGATTTGCGCGGGAACTTCACCGCGCTCGGCTTCAACTGTCTATCAATCAATCAATTCGGATTTTTCGGAAAGAGATTTTTTTGTTTCGTCCATCTATGTGCTTCAACAACAAAAGCCTTACAGATTGTCTCATGCTTTCGACCGATGGTGAAGTCTATCGGATGCGATCCTGTGTGATGAATGCTTTCGTATAGGATTTTTTTCCTGGACAGTTTGCTCAGTTTGAACACCATATAAAGTATTCGATGGCTGGATAGTGTACATCGGCGGAAATATTGGTGAGAAATGTAAAATGTAAAAAGTTCCCAACGAAACGAAAAGCAATTGCTAACAAGCTCCAAAGTTTTAACTTCCAAACGATGTACAATGGTTCAGGAGAAGATGTTTTTTTTCTGTGTTTTACTTCCTTTGCTGTAGCCCTTCCACATCATTGCCTCATAAGGTTAGCTGCCGCCAATCGAACACCTAAGGACGGATGTAATTCGCGATAGAAAAAAGAAAGATCTACCAACAACAAAGGGAGCTTTAGGACGTTCGGTTTTTTTTTGTCGTTGTTCGAAATTGCAGCATTGCGCAACGTTGACAGCGGTCGATAGCGAGTTAAGAAACTGCTGCTGAGCTGGACAGTAAATTAATCTCGGTTCTCATGGTTCTCTATCTGTCTGTTTTGCAGTGTCCTTCTCGGTGTCATTTTTGAAAAGACAAACATTTTTCCATTGCGCTTTGATGCCGCTGTTTGACGTTGTAATTGGTCAGGAGAAGGTGATCGGCTGTGATTTTCGTACCTTTCTGATGGGCCACGTGGAATGTGAAGCCCGCCAACTTGGCCGGATTTGGGCAGGCATGAATGAACTTATTGAACACGAGACAGCGACGATTAATAAGCTTTCAATTTAGTTGATAAAGAATAGTACACGTAATTTTCTAATACTAGACGTTACGCACGATATAAAATACTTAAGGATAAGTGATTTTTATGTTACATGGAGACGCCTGATACCTCTCATTACTTTGAGTTTTTTTGTGCTATTTTATTCCTCACATGTTTTAAAGACACTTTCAAACTATTCGTTTGGATCGTTTTCCAAAGAGTACGATATGTATTACAGAATACGGCTTTACCCCTTTTCGTGGAGGTCTCCGTCAAACTAATTTCAAACGGTGCCTTGAAGCCAACATTCATGCATCTTCATCTTCGCTAAAGGCCGTTACCATTTCGTGGGCAAAAGATTGTTTGTCCGTTTGAACATCGTTGTTTAATAATCCTTCTTAGGACATGACGACTAACGAATACGTGGCAGCGACAAGACAAGAAGAGAAATATGTTTTCACTAAAGTTCGACAACATGACAAACTCGATTCACGCATGCATTCTTGAAATGGTATGACGACAAGTGCGTCCACGTTCCATTTCACCCGCCTGGGCTACATAAATTGTTACCGCTAAGTGAGGCTTATCGCTTACCTAGTTCGCGAGAAACTGACAACACGTTCCGGGAAAGCGTCTGTTGCATTGGCACCTCTCGTGGCACGGTAACAGCTTTTCCAGGGAACCGTTTTCGCTATCGGTGGCAAAAGCAATTTGAAACGTTTATGGGAATAAATTAAAATGTTAGCCTTTCGTATAAGCAGCTTTTGCCGTGAAAAATACCGAACTGTTAGGCTTTTTTTGGACGATCCACGTATTTAGTTGGAGCCTTTTATTTACACTGCATTTGCAAGCAGACTTTGGAAGCTTTTTGACTTTCAATCACCTCGCTCATAAATTATTTGTAAGCATTTACCTATCTTTCCAATATATGTTTCAATCTAAGTTTGCCTATGAAACAAATGTTATACTTCGGGTATGCTTTGATAGCCAATCGTTGCCTTGTTATTGGATTCTTGGCCTGGAAATAGAATGTACACCATATAAAAGAAGAGAGATAAGCAAGAATACAGTAATGCTAATACTGAATATTAGAATTTTTGCTATTACTGCAAAATGAACTTGTCCCATTAGTAACAAAGATAATTGGAACCTATCAGAGTCCTATCGTATCTTAACCCAGCAGTAAAATAGCAGGAAGCAGTATCGCCTCTCCTTCCATCTCTTCGTTGACTTCAATGACAATATTTCTAATATAGCCAGACTGAAGGTGTACATTGCATCGAATTCCTTTGGATTCCCGATCTACCTTCTTAGTCTTTTAACAATGACAGTGACTACCGTCACTTGCCAAGCCATGGTGGATGGAAATTTCAAAGGACCCTTTGCTATCACCTGCGCATGTGAGATGGGTTGGCCTATCTCGTTTTTTAATCAAGAGTGAGCTACTAACCACTTTAGAGATCTACTGCTGTAAGTAAAGTTTGATTTTAAATGACTTACATGAATGATATTGTTGGTTTGTGACAACCCCATGTAGCGGATGTAACCGAAGCTGTTTTTTTACAGATCCTATATAACCTCTGAACATAAACCTCTGAGACTTGAGTCTTGTCTAGAGTGAACGAAACCTTTGTGTTGTGTTCCTGAAGAAGAGTCTCAGAAGGGTAGTTTACTTCACATGTGTGGAAGGTCATTAATAGAAACCGCTCTAATTCTTTACGTTGTGGGGCGGACTAGGGGTATTGTGGCATCGGTGCTGGTCTCTCACTAAGACAGATCGGAACCAAAATCCTATCAGGACCGCTCCACCCGTAGCTTGTACTGACTATCATGCTACGTGGTAAAATAAGTCTAATACGGCCTGGCTGTCATAAAATACGAATAAAAATCGTAACGTTGTACGACGAACTCACTGTAGTAAAAGTTACTAGGTTCTCCAGTATCCGGTGGGCTGGTCATGTCATGCAAATGACACCGGACTACCTAGCCATAATCTGTCCCAGGCCGTCAATATATACAGAAGAGGGATGATATACAAAGATTGAGTTGACGTGTATTTCGGCCAGAATGACTGGGTATTCAGTTTGAGGCGAATCCTGAAACAGGCAAAACGGAGTATCAAGCAGTTAGAACCCGAGTTACGGAAGTCAACGAGGAAAGCCTATACTCCACTCAAACTTCAAAGACTTAAGTCATATGGAACTTCGGCGCGGTGGCGATTGCGGTGCCGGTTTTCAAACAGCAGAAACCGTTGAGGTATTAATAGGTCTAGCATGACCGAGTAGGTCGTTACACCAAACAAGTAGAAGAACAATGTTGAACTTGATTTAGAAGCAACCAGCAAAAACATAACCCTTTGAATTTTCGTACTTTTATTTGCTTCTTCCGAAATACCTACGGTAAGAATCAATCTACATTTATGTTATTCAAGGGCACAAAACATGTTTTTGTGTAATATATGTCTCGAGGAAACATTTTGTGAAAATTGTACCTTTATGAGGTTCATGTGTATCGATTACGGTACCACCATCGTAGGCGTCCTTGCCCTTGGCACAAAGCACTTGAACAAAATAGAGAAGAATGGACGGGAAAAAGAAAAACCTTCCATCTTAAATACTTTTCGTCAGCCAATAACACCGTACGGGTTTCCGTTTTGGAAGCATCGTTTTAGGAATCGTGTTTGTTTATTGTGCGCCAACGCTCCAACGCTCCGTCCCACCGGGTATATCCTTTCTCGGTGCAAAGTTTTGCATGAACGAAGCAGAACAATTGCTCACGCTGGAATTCGTCGTCTGTCTGGCATGGTGGTGAACTGTATACTGCCAAACATAAAAGATCCGAACAATCAAAATGCGCCGCAAAGAGAAGCGGAAAGGCAGACTGGTTTCAAGGTCAGTAAATGCAAACGAACAGTATTACGCCTGCCGATGGGGAACCATGTTTGTATGCCGTGTGTTTACCCGAGCGACCCAGTTTCGATTGTCATTTTATTCATGGTGGCTCGTTCGTTTCGAAGCGGAAGATGAGTTGGGAGCATATCAAACGGTGTGCATATTTTGGAACTGTTCTGGTGAGTATCAAGAACTCACGTAAAATTACTTTCGCAAAACGAGCGAGAGAAAGAGAGAGGAAAAGCGTGATCGTTGAAAGAAGAAACGATCTTCAAACCGTCGTATCGTATTGGGATCATTCTAAAAGTGTTCTAAAATTCTACACAAAACTCAAATTGTTGAAAATACCGTTAGGCACATAAGCTTTTTTTTTGTTGTTGGATATGATTCGTTTTCCACTCATTCGCATTCCCAGCAACCTCTCTTGTTAGGAGACACAAAAAAAGAATTTCAGCACACAATGAATCCATTTCGGTTCTCTGTTCCACTTTACACCAAGCCAGAACCACTTCCATCAACCGACGAACAGAAGCGTTACCGGTTTGTCTGCGGGCGTCGAAAAAATGGTCATATTTTTTGTTTACTACCAAGCAGTGAACAGGAGCAAAATGTTAAAAAAAAAACTTTCCTTCCTCAGTTTGTTGCTTGGCCTGAGTAGGGCAGCGGCGTATTTGCCTTTCATCGGTGTATCCTTGCCTGGGACAGTCGCGGGATGCGAATGGGGCAGCAAATGGTAACCTGGGACAGTCCCCAGTTGTCAGTATCCGCAGTTTTTCTTCCGTGTGGTACAATCACTTGCCATCGGCTAGGGGGCCTTATTCCGTGCGAATGTGTTTGTGTTGTTGAAACTGTGTTTGTGTGTGCGAGGACGGGAATCGGAACAGTTCTTTGTTTTCCGGGAGCTTCCACAGTTTCCATCCTTCCCGTACGCACCACTTGTTCTGTACTTCAACGTTTTGCAAGGACTTTTTTCGAATTGGCAGTTGGTAGCCGTTTTTATGCATTTGAAATGAACGTTTAAACTCGATCCAACCAGCTGAGGTTCGGAATACGAGCGGCTGTTGAACCATCATCTACAGCAGCAGCTCGTGTTTAATACAAAGATGGAGAAGGAACAGTATTTTACGATAGAAAAAAGCAACAACTAATCTTTCTGGCTGGCGATTACACAGTCGTGTAGCGTGTGGAGCAATGAAGGTTAAACGAAGAACGGGAAGGATAGAGAAGCGTACATGGCGTGAGAAAGATATGCTCAGTTCCGACCATCTCGGGGCGTGTGTTTTTGTTTACAGATTCTAGCATGTTCCAATGAATATCTCCCGTTTTCATCGTTCTTTCATTATGTTTGTTGCATACATGTGCGCTAGTAAGTCGTTATGTTTGCAAAATGGACAAAACATTCTTCGACAGTTATTGGAAGCGTACTTATGGCTTCTTCTAAAAGTGATAAATAGTAATAAAAGTATAGTAATCACAATTTCATTTAGATGATAATATAGCTGTTATTATCTATTCTTTAAATTTTAAATTACATTCTGAGAGCTCAAAGCATCCGGCAAATATTAAAAACAATTAAAGTTCCATTTTGAAAAAATAATCAGTTCCACATAGTATAAAAACGACTTTAGCTTGCTTTGTTCGTACACTGATTTTTCCGCATTTCTTCTTACAGTTACTTTTCCCAAAGCGAAGGATATGAAGGAAATACGATAAAAAACCGTTCCACATCGCATCCTGGCAGAGCCATATCAACATCATTCGTATTCTTCTCGCTCGCACACTTTCGATAACTATTTATTCACTCCGTATATCCATACGAACCACCGTAGTACGATGCTCTCACCACTACGGGCAAACATTTTTCCCCAGTTTTTCTCCTTCACGTTCGGAAAAGCTGCAAACCGTATGAAAAACGCTTTGACCAGAAGCTTGAAGCATGTAGCAACCAGCCTGATTATGTGTTAGTGCGGCTGGCACTGTATGGAGCCGGCGTTAAAGTTTGTTTGGTTTTTCATGCTGCCCTTTTTGGCATTCATTTTCTCCACAATTGCGCCATTCACCTTGTGCCCTGGTGTGCGTCCGACGGAGGATCGATGTTGTGTTTTTATATGCACGAATCGTTTACTTGCCAGCGTTCTTTTGCTCCGAGCGCTTTCGGTACGTTTTTGGGGCATGGGCATGTGGATGGATCGTTTGAAAGTTTGCTAGAATAATATAATTAGAAAATATTCAATATAAAAGACATCGGAAATATGTTTTGAAATATATGACACTTTCACATGAATGGTGAAAACTAAAACATAAACATAAAATATTTTTACTTGGCTACTAAAACTTGAACAGGTAGTAGTAGCTGTTTACCAATAACATAAGAGCGAAGGATAATAAACGACGAAAGAGACAATAGCTATGAACTGAAATAATGTTGATGCTTGTAAAGATGTATAATTACAAAATTAAAAAGATGCTATCTACACGATACACTAAAAAAAAATTATACAGCATTATTAATTATCTAGTTAAACATAAACATTTGATAACATGTAATAAATAATCATAAACTAATGCAAAACAAAACACTAACAATGAGGTAGAAGCGGCAGTTAATGAGTACTATAAGAAAATAATATTGTTTATAACTGTCAATAAGCCCATCCGGACCGTTCCCCCGTAGTGAGGACTGACTGAGTATTAGTAAGTCTCGTAAGCCAGAAATGGCAGGCATGACCGAGTAGGTCGTTAGGCCAAAGAAGAAGAAGCTGTCAATAAGGTTGAATTTTATAAACGTTATGTAAATATTTAAAAATATTATATCTTTCATATATATTATTGTAGTATAAGTGGAAACAAATAACTTAAATGATTATTCATGTAAATGATTTAGCATACAGTAATGCATTAGTGGATCTCGGATATTTTTAAACCCAAACTTCCCAAAACTTATCAATCCCTGTGAAGCCAACAGATATATAGCAGAACTGGTGCATTTGCTCTTTCTATCTACGCCCTTCCGGGAGAGGGCGTCCGGATGGTAGCCTTGGCCTCCGAAGAGGCTGTCAAGAGGCACCAGGGAACGGACAGGTGGTGGAGTTCTGGCGTCATCACGGTACGACTGTTGCGTGCATAAAAACCGAACCATTTCCCCTTTCGCCGATTCTCTCGCTTCATGCGCTCTCCCGACGTATCGGCCTGTTCTCTCTGTTTTGGTTTTTATGCACGTGTTCGCAACCGTCTCGCGTCGTAAATAAATGCTGTCATGTTGGCTGTTTTTTGCCGCCTCTTTGGTAAGCAATTCCCTCCAACCACCCCAAAACCTTCCGGTCAACGGACAAAGCGGGACAGAGTGGCGCTCCGATTCGTTCAATCTCTTTCGTTCTTCACCCGTGCGCTTCACACCCGCTCATACGGTTCCGGGGGGGTTTTCCGGTTCGAGATGCGCCATTAGCGTTTTTCACCACGTGCTTTTTCTGCACACTTTCTATACAAAACCAACACAGGCAGGCGAACACTTTCCAACACAAGTGCGCTGCAAGCGCGGAGGTTTTCGCGGGGGACTGGAAAGTGCCAGGCGGGAACAAATGGCCACCACCACTCTGAGGTCGTTCTCGTAGACGTACATAAACATTTCTTGCTCCCGCGCAACGAGGAAAAAACGAGGAATTCAGGACGACAACCCGGAAGGATCGGAGCGCAGGGCAAAAGGGCAATAGGGTTTGGAAATTGACCGTGAGCCTGTGCGGGTGGTGGAATGAGGTGGAGGGCGCTTACGGCTACCACTGTCATGGACGCCGACAACGTGCACGGAGAAGAACCACATGTTTTAGCGTTGGTTAATTTATGGCGTACGAGTGACTTGACGTTTCGACGGGTCATCCGCGAGAGGTACGATGTAGAGAGAGAGAGAGACAGAGAGCGAAAAAAAGATATGTAGCAGAGGCGAATTTAAAGAAAAACGGCCGTCAGCGATGATCGAGACCGATTTATCCATTCACGGGAAACGCAACATATATACAAGGGCTAGGCTCAGAGAAAGGATTTGCAGATAAACATTAGCCTACAGTCGCTATTTGAGCATAACGCCTCACAGAAAGAACTTTCAATACACAAAACATTAAAAGCCGCTAATACACGATGCTTTTCACATTGAAGTTTGAGATTTGTTCAAAAGAAAAAAAGATTTGCTTGTGTTTAACAAAAACTAATTAATTTAACAATTATTCATAGAAATTCAATATAATTATTCTTGGAGCTTTTTGTGATAACAAACAAAAAGTCCTTCACATCAATTAAGCGTTTCTTTTCGGAATCATTATTTTCTCTCTAATTCATTATTTAAAATTGTAGCAGAGAAATATTTTCCCGTTCTGTTGAATTAATTATTCTCCACCATTTCATTATCCTCGATCGTGAGAATTCGTGATACACAATAGTTAATTATGTTTTGCATTGAAAAAGTTAGTTAATTATGTTTTGCATATTTGAAAGAAATCATTCTCTCGGAAGTAGCAGGAAAAAAATAATAAGTTTATTTGGAAATTTTATAAATTGTACGTTTGAATGCGCATGCAACTGGTATGGTCCCCAATTGATCTTTGGTTTGACCATCCCGGAGAGTTTAATTTGAGCTGAGCAAACGGAAAACCTTTTCCTCGAGGAAACCTGCTCGAGTGTAAAGGTGCATCGTTTCTTTGAAAAACATTGTGTTGTGTTTTTGCTCACTCAATGTGTACTTTTCCGACTGTGCACTAATAAGCCGTATGGTAATTGATAATGTTCTTACGTTAAGCTTGATTGTTTACATCGAGCTGTGGGAGCTACATACGAAACATTATTCTTTACATTTCCCAAGAAAACTTAATCTCTTTTTGATGTAATACAATTCGCCGACTCATTCACGTTACATTATAATCGGATTAGGAACGGTTTCTGGTGCCTGAACAATTTCCCTAGAATCCATTTCTCATTGCGATCCTTACGGTGGTCAGGCACTTTTTAAATGTTGGCTAGGTATCTTTAATTTGCGTTTCAAGTACCGTGCTCATTGACTTCACTGATTGACTGTGTGGGACTTTATTTGCCCAGTGTGATGAGCCGTTAAACGATGGTCATTAGACATTCACAGCAACAGCAACAACAAAAAAACACAGCAGATACCCATCCATCTTGAAAGGCAGCGAATACTGTCAAGAAAACACTCGAGAAAGGATCACACACACAAAAAAATCGTTGAAGAATTATTTCCCCGGCTTAAAAAGTGCCACTAATGGCAGTTGATATTATATAACCGGAATCGAAATGAGTAATTGACTTCCTTTCCTCTGCTCTGTGTACGGGTTTTGGGACGCGGGAGAAAAAGTTATTCTACGCAGATGTACTGTAACTCTTAAATTTTAAAACCCCATTCGTTTGTTTTGCGTCCAGTAGGGTGGGCTTTTTGGGTGGTTTTCAATTGCAAGAAACATTTGCTCTTTGTTCTAGGGAGGGTGAATTTAAGAGGGGGCCGAAGATGTTCTTATCGATCTTAATGAGTTATCCATTTAAACTCCTTTTTGTACGGTTGTTTGTTTACGGCATGTAGCTCTTCTCGAACTAAGCATTAAGATGTATAGGGAAAAGTTTATTGTCGATCGTTACAAAACGTGCAAGGGAACTGTTTCGTGCAAAATAAAGGTTCCACAAATATATTTGATACGTAGGATATTGATACCAAGCAATGGCTTCTTATAAATAGTAAATTATCATTTACATAGCAGTTAATTAGATCCAATTGGTAATGTGCAAGGAGATTTCATTTCTGCTGCAACAGCATTGGAAGCAAAAATTAAGCAAAAGTATTTTTCTATTATCTGTGACTTGAATAACCCTTAACCGAATAACTAATCCATAACGAATAACTAATATTAACCGGGGTTTTGTTTCATACGAGTTTGTACATCATTTGAACAATTTATTCGGAGGATTTTCTTACTTTATTCTTTTTTACAGAACACTTAAGGTTAAAATTCTTCTCAAATTGACTTATTCAAACTTCATTCTATGTGTATTTCGATGATAATTTGCTCCATTGAGTTTGCTCTAATACAAGAGGCACATATCATTTAAGATTTGAACCCAGACCGACCGTGTTTTATCAACGAAACTATTTTTGTATGGCCTCAACACCCTTATACTTGAGTTAAAATACATTTAGAATGACCCAAATGATCATCGTTGTACCAAAACACATATCTTCGTCAACGACAGTTAAAAGGGAGAGCGTCTTTCCGTTATTGTGACCAAATGCTTTGATGTTAATGTGTTTTTTTGTTGTTTTAAGTTCAGTTAGATAATGAGTACCGGTTTCGTGTGTTATATATTTTTTTCATTTTGAACATTTGTACACCCTATACGATCGTAGGGTACGAGGGATGGCTTTTGCGATTTTTTATAGCTTGACTAAATAATTAAAAGCATATAAACGAAACAGGCACTGTTGTATGAAGCTGATCTCAAACAGCCGGAACCAGCCGTTTCTTGAAGACGCCCAACCGTCATCCACTGAGTGACCGCTACTCGAACCAAATGTTAAGCTGGCAATGAGTTTGAATTTCTCTTCCATTTCCATTAGCTGTGTAAAGTCATCGTAATGGTTACATGCAAAGGGTGTGTGTGTGTGTGTATGTAGATTTTTTTTCTAGTTGACCCTGCAGTTAAAATAAAATTAATTGTGTATGTTGTTTTAATGTATGTTTTATTCAAACATCATCATACGATGGAGTATCATAACCACCGTTTGTCAGGTAAACAATTTTTTCCCCTAAATAACCACTTAACGACAAGATGAGGTTTTTTTGGTAAAATTTTGGATGCAATCTTGATAGAATTTAATAATTCTGCAACTTCACTATTCACAGGTCGAAAGTGTGCTTTCTTGCCGAAGTCCAGTTTAACAACATGAATTTTATATATTTTTCTTAAATTATGTTAGTATAATAATATTGATCTTATTCCGACCTAGTTTCAAACGATGGTTTTGTGCAATTACAACATACAAGTTATATTAAATGAAAGAATAAATTGATGCCGGATATAATGTTAAATTCCTGACAGCTTTATTTCTTCTCTAATTTAAATATATTATTTCAACATTTTGATGTTTGGTCTAGACAAATCAAGCTCGAACTAAAATTATCTTCAATTCCCTTCTAATTAATGATCATACAACTTTAAATAACAATAACTGAAAGATCGTATTTATAATCATTAAATTGTCTAAAATAAATAATATTGTCTTATACGGCCACTATGATTAACGAAACGATCGAACGTTTGATATGAATGTTGAGCTCATACATATAAATACGTTACATTTCTATTATGTATAAATTTATGATCAAATTTTTTCTTTGCATGCAACGATTCTTGTGGCTCCAGTTTTTATGTAACAATTTTCCAGCTACTCTGTACTATAATTTAATTTGCGCCATTGCAATCTAACGGTACGCATTGGAAATTCATGAACGTCCGGACAAATTTTGTGCGGTGTTTCCTTCGTCGTTAATTTTGCTCCACGAGGTGTACTTTTTGTGTACCGAAAGAAAATCTATTCACAAAAAAATATTCCGGTACACAAGTAAGGGGGGAAAAAATCAAATTACCATCCACACTAAGGGTGCCCTCTAAAATGACGATCTTCGCTTGATGAGCCCCAAGCCAATGGGGGCCGACAAAATTAATGAACTAAAAAAATACACATACATTAAGATCACGATCGAACGGTGCTAGCGGGGAGGGAAACCCACCACTCCAAACCAACTCCATTCTTCATCCGCTAACGGGCACAAACACGAAATGAATGGCTGTGCCTGCCACGAGTTCTGAGATGACTCTTCAGAAGGGGGAGAACACGGCTAAAAAAAAGCTCCAACTCCATCTGACGACCACAAAAACCGGAACAAAGGGAGAGAGAGATAGAAGGGCTTGTGACCGATCCTACAGGCGTCAAATAACGATGGTGCGCGTTAAACGGTAACTCGATAATTGATTGCTGAAAAAAGTAATTAACTATCCTGGACCGTTCATTACCATACGAACAATTACACTTTCGCGGGTAAACGTGCTGGGCAGTGGCAGTAGCGGAATAGCGAAAGGCCACGAAGTGTGTGAGTAACAATCGGGTGAAAAAAGGTCTGTCATCGTTCTGACCATCTGTGGCGCTCCCGGTACACAATGTTGGCCAAATGGTCAGTGGCGCTTGAAGACGTCGTCGTTACGCGTGATTCGGGATGGGTGCCTTCCAAATTAAAACCGACCTGATCAGATCAGCATAGGTGCTTGTGCTAGCGGATGTTGTGTTGATGTAAGCTTCTGGATTGATCGTTCGAGAGAAATGATACTCACCATGTAGTCGTACATGATTATGGGCGCCAAATTTGCATACATTTCATCAAAATGGCCATTTGGCATTTTTGGATAAAACTTCAACTGACTTAAGTTACTCGAAGAGTCGTTTTGAGTTTCAGTAATAGTTCGTTAAATTTCTAGATAATTATCACCAGATGAAGGTAAAAGTGACACTCATGATCGTTGGCCTACATGACAAGTTCATAAAAAATTTACAAGCGGATGGTGAATGATGTTGTCAATGCATCTAGACAGTTGGATGTTGAAGCCACCGGTACCGGTAGCAGCTGATGGCTAGCCCGTAATTGCACAGAGAAATGAGTCCAATCATTTTAAAGCGTATCGAATGTACCCATCGTTATCACTTCCGGTGATTTCACCGAAAGCAGATGCCGATCTAGTCGATCATTGCTCGTATGCTAAAAGTAACAGGTGATCAATTCGCATCGATGAATGAATGCTCAAGATGCGATACCTGCACGCTGCAGGCTCACTGCTTACACATTTCCGGTTGTGCAAGGTCTTCGGAGGCTCGACAGATGAATGGGCGAGTGTTTTGACAGCTGGCCTGCAGTCCTCGGCGGCATCGTTTAATTGATAAGCGTGACAATTTCATTCATCAATTCATCAAAGGAAACAGTTGTCGATCCGGTGCAGGAAAAGTAGTACGATTGCCCTTTAAAATGTCGTCGCAAAATGAATGAATGAAGAATGAGTACGCGTTTCCGTTTTTCGGGTTTCATTCAATAAAACTCATGACACGCGTTACAGATGATTACGTTCGTATCGCGTGGAGAAGTAGTGGTATCATGCCTTAACACCACTTTTATGATGAATAAATTATAGACCATTCGGGATATTACCATCAATTTTTTTTATTTGGTTATGCAAGACTTTTCCTCCTGGGTAATCTTTGGTTTACTTTTGGTATAGACTTAATGGAATATTAGCGTAAATATTACGTAATCTTTAACTCATGATCAGATCGTATGTCCTATAATTAATTGCTTAAACATACATAAACTTATCCAGCAATTCAATTCATATTGCCTTGGAGTCATTTTCATACCGTAAAAGTGCATCTTATTCCGGATTCCCTTCGTGGTGTCATACAGGCGCGTGTTCCATTTTTTAATCGGTTGATATCGGTGTTACGATTGAAAGATAGAAACAACATTAAAAAGTAATCCTGCATTATACTACATCTGATCCTACCAGCAGATCGCGAATTGGGATATCGAGGGAATTTCCTATGCTTTTGTAGCATGGGGTTTTGAAGCATCGTAGTCTACGCAGGACCATAGAAGATGATCTAAACCGATGAATGCGACGTGGCATCCACTTACAATAGAGTCGACCTATCCTATATGCTGGAGATGTGCACCCAATGTGGAATGATTGGAACTAGGGCTAGACATCATTCGAACGAACGCATGATCTTCAGAAATGCCAGAATACAAGGGCTTCAAGAAAACTTGAGGAGTGATCGTATTCAAATTTCGTCATTGCTTTAACAAAAGAGTCTTGGCACATGAAAACCTTCAACAAATGTGGAACACTCTAGGTTTAGCGTATTAATCTTGCGCAAGGGCCATGCTAATCTTTGCTGTATCTCTCTAATTCTGGTATATGTCGAGCCGAAGTTAAATTTATTGCAACTAAAATACGATGATTTGTCATACATATCACTCATTTGATCATTGCTCAGGTAATCAATTTGTTAAGTAATGTTTTAATTTTGAACTTTTATACAACAAAACCTACAAATACGAATTGTATTAAAAGTCAACGTGCAGAGTAATAAACTATTTATCATCATGTTGGTATCTCCTCGATACTGCATGCCTGATTGATTAATATTAGTGCGATTTTAGATAATTATTTGGCGGATTTATTCTCTTGGAGGATTCAAAAGAAATGAAAGTTGATGACCAACCTAAGTAGCCAGAGCGAAACATGGAATTCAAATCTGGCGAATAAAACCTGATGGGCTTGCTAACGTCGACGATCTTCCAACGACTGTTGACCCGAGAGGGAGGCGGTGGGTGGTGAGGATGAAGGTTGTTCCGATCTATGTTATCAGTAATCTGTCTGGCAGTAATGCCACCAATCAAAACACGTGACAACTCTCATCAAGATCGCAAAAAAATGGGATCACTAAGTATTTCAAGCAATTGCTCAATACTCATACTTTTACATCATTCGGGAAGCATTTGAACCACTTATTTTTCGGAACAAGTTTTAAAATTTTCTACATATCTAAAAGCATTATCGTCATGTTATATTAAACAATTTTCGATAAAACGGTACTAATAGTGCATTGAAAAATATTCAAAAAACGTTCTTTCATTAATTATCATCCATCATCTATCTTGTAAACTTTTTGTTTATTCTCAATAAAATAATATGGTCAAAAGTTGCCTTGTAATTTTGCTCAGTATTAGCTTGGTTTGCATCGCTAGACATACATGCCCAAAATACAGAAGAAAATTCCGTACAATATTGCTGAATTGATCATTTCCTACGAATACGCTGATGAATAAGCAGTAAAGTTCACTCTTAAAGAAGACTTATTGCATAATTTCATTTTACCGGAAGCTAGAAGATCTAGTTTCTATGATCTCAACGTACACGACCAGATACTTCACATCCATCTTTAGACTGGCAGGTGTTAAAACTACAAGGCTAGAAGATCCAAGTTATTAAGCTATTATTTAACAGTGCTTTTTTATGTAGTGTAATGAAATGTTAATTCTAATCATATCTCTTTTGTTTCTTATTTACAGTAAACTAGCAGTTTTTGATGGGAAGAAGGCAATCCGGGGTGGCATACCGTTCATTTTCCGTAAGTATTCATAGCGTGATATTTTCTGCCGATAGGTTTTCAAACTGATTTCGATACTCTATTCGAGCAGCTCAATTTGGTCCCTGGAACTTCGGTCCACAGCATGGGTTTGGCCGGGTGGTACGATGGACACTCGAGCGTGCCCCAGAACGGTTGCCTAGTGGAGACGTGGAGGCCGTCTTCAGCCTAATGGACAATGAAATTACCCGCTCGATGTGGAACTATCCGTAAGTTATTGTTGGAGGGGTTAGAAATCGTGTTTTAATGTCCTCCACATGTACATCTCTTTGCAGCTTCCGTATCACGTACCGGTTGATTTTACGCGAGAAAGAACTCCACTTTCACATTGGTGTGTACAACCCGAGCAAAGATATGACATTCTCGTTTAATCTGCTGTTGCACACTTACCTAAAGGTACCGGATGTGCGCCGGTGTCAGATCACTGGACTGCACGGTTGTACGTTCATCGATAAGGTAAGTTGTCCGAAATGTTGTTCAAAGTGCGTTGGTAAAGTTTGTTCTTCAATTCTGTTGCAGACACGGGACGGAGCCATCTATCAGGAGGGTCGTGACGCGGTGACAATCAACGAATGGACGGATCGGATCTACCAGCATACGCCCCAGGAGCACATTATCACGAATGTTGTGTCCGGGCGGAAGATGCGTCTGCAGAAGTACAACTTTCCCGATACGGTCGTGTGGAACCCGTGGATGGAGAAGGCACGCGAATGTCAAGACTTTGGTGATGATGAGTACCCGAACATGATCTGTGTCGAGGCGGGCCACGTTTCGACACCGGTCATTCTGCTGCCCGGCACCGCGTTTGAGGCATCACAAATACTTCAGGTGCGTCGAACACCTCGGCTACCAGTTGCGGCCAGTTTACTAATGCTTTCTACTCCACTTATAGGTTATGTGAGTAGAAACCCCGGGAGGTGCTGTGACCCGCAGTAAAGGTTCCTCCCGTGCAAAATCCAAAAAGAATCAGCAACAACAACAGCAGCAGCAGCAACAACAACAGCAACCGCAACAACAACAGCCGCAACAACCCCCATCTCAACAAAACCAACAACAAAATAATCAACAGCAACAGCAACAACAGCAACAGCAGCAACAACAGCAGCAACAACAGCAGCAGCAGCAACAGCAACAACAGCAGCTTCAACAACAGCAACAACAGCTGGCAACGAATGCTGCCGCGCTGTGGCAGGTACCGGCTGCTGCGGCGGCTGCTGCTGCCTGCTGGAACAACTATGCCAACTTCCAGACGGCTGGAGTGTTGGCGTTCAAGATGCCACCGTCCTGTGGCGGACTTTGCGGTCCGCAAAACAATTGCGAGCTGTGTTCGTTAAACTCGAACTAGATTCCGTACCATTCAGGTGCTGCAAATGCGCTAGGTTGTGCTTCTTTTTTTGTGCAAATTGTATCCAATTTGCATTTGGCCAACGACTTGCTGGACTGCTCCCGGTATTGGTTTTTGTGTGAGAAATGGGACTACTTTGTAGAAAGAATGTGGCCAAATTTGTCAAATTATTTCGAGTTCCATGTGGATGAGTTATCAAACGATAATTTTCATCTTCTCACAAGGAAAAAAACAATCTGGGATGCTGTAACCAGCTGTTGTGGCTTAGGATTTTGCTCAAGAAAGTGTCAATGAAAGGGTTTTTAATTTTTCTTTACTATTATTTCATTAGTTAACTTTTTTTTTTAAATACCATTAATAATCGTATTTGTTATTAAGACTTTTCCCCGGCTAGATAAGAGGAAACATGAGGAATATCGCTAAGCCATGCACTCACCAATTTCGTTCTGACTTTTTACTGAAATAACTGGCAGGAGTAATTGTGGAAGCGTGTTTTTTTCAAATTTTAACCAATAAACTATGAAAGGGTAATCAAAAATTAGCGATTAATACGAATGATCGTAGATAGGGTGGTATGGCAGCCTTTTCTGTTCGCAAGAACAGGAAGTGAAACATTCAAATTTGCAACTACTAGTGTTAATAGGAATTGATAACAAAAGCGATGTCCCCACGGCGAATGTTTTATTGCGATGGTTCCACCCCTAGAAGGATTTGAGGACACGCTTGGTGTACAGAGTAGTTAAGGAAGGGCTAAATACGACGTAACTAGGAAGGGATGGTTGGATTTAATGGACAAAAACCGCGCTTCGTTAGAAACAGATTCCGCTAAGCAAAGGTTCACAGACAACCATCATGTAATTGTAATGAAATGGGTCTACGGATAGTGGAATATTAGTAGTTAGGTTTTACAATTTATTTTTACCATCCTGACACGGTACGAGGTGTCTTGCCGATTGTTTGGATCAGATTCAAAATTCTCCGTTTCAATTTTCGCCACCAATTGTTTGTATTCTACCGAACGCCTTTATTGAAAATGTGTTACCAGTCGAAGTTGTGACGTAGGTGTATGCATTCCCCGCTAATTGTTTCAATTGAACATTTGTTGGGATAAGTAGACAAACGAGAAAATGATCGCAAAGCGAAAAGGGTTTTTGTTTCTTGATTCCGTTTGTCAATCGTCAATTTTGTAAAGTAGAACGCAAAGCACAACACAATGTGAAAAAGAAGAATTTACGGTGTGATAAACTGTTAATATACTATGAAAACTATCTAATGCGAAGATATGTTCGAGTCCAACCGTTTAGTTGGTAGATATTTTGGCACAGAAATAAAAGCACACAACGAAATGGGTTTTTACAATTTTAGTTCTAAATTCGCTATGTTAAGATTTCAACATTTCAAACAGATCAAAGGATCAGACAACAAATGATAGCGGAAGTAACCATAAAATAAAATCAAAGTTATGTATACGAATGGTACGAAAACCCATCTATTTGTACATAATGTTGTGTTTTAAAAAATGCTTTGCAGATCAGTGAAGTGTGTTCGTTCGGAGGAGAAATCAGGCAACTGGCGTTTGTTCCTCACTGAATAGAAACTTTTCTAAGACTAGAACTAAAACGATCGTCTATCATGCTCATTGCTGTTGATCAGTCCGAACGGTATCGAAGGTAACAACAAAATCAATCGGCAGAAAACGATGTTATATGATTTTCTTTTTTTTTTCTTAGTACATCATGTGCATGTTAAAGATGAATGTTAAGTTAGTAATTTTTGTTTCGCCTGAAAATAAATGTCAACACGTTGCGGTAATGTTAAATTATGTTTAAATAAAATTACCATGGGAAGATACTAAGATTGTGTGTCAAATTTCTTCAATTTGAAGTTGTTTGTTTTAAGAGTAGTTTATTAAATTTAACCGTGTCTGGGAATTTGAAAGAACGACCGAATACAAAAATCATGCCTGAGTCGTTTTCATAGGATAGCTGCACGCTATGCATGCAAGTAGTGTTGTGACCAACTAGCTCATTTAGTTAAGCTTGGTTGCGTAGTCCCGAATTGAATGAGGGTAGAAAAGGAGCCCTTCTCTTGCTAATTCGTCGATCATATTTTTTTCTAGCCATATAATTTCTGTGAGGCTCAGTCATGAGCGTTTTTCGGAAGAGCGTCAGCGTCTCGTTGCGATCTCTATTAGCAAGCGCGATTGTCTGGCTGTAGGCTGTGCTTTCAAATTGAGTTTGACAATCCTGCGGGTCATGCCGATTTTCGGTCTCTTTCACTGGAAAAATCATTCAAGTATTTGAATTGTATGTGGAAAGCTAAAAGCCCAGAAGAGCAGAGGTACAACAACTAACAACAATTTATTTGAAATCTAATTTGGTTTCCGTATCCAAAATTTTGCGGCTTCGCGTGTTTAGCTCCAAACTGTCAAACCGAGTTGACAGCTATGTGCCGATCAGAGAACGAATCATGAGCTCACCTTCTCTACCTTCTCACCAAGGGGTGCACTCGTCGTCTGTAGCCAAAGCCATTATTTGCCACTACGATAGATCAAGTAAAATAGGCACAGTTTCTCGAAACTTCCGTGACCAAAAATCACAGTTCCGGTGCATTTAGGAAAGGACGTGTACGCAGATATCGTTCCGCGTGGTTGGCTGCATCGCATATCGTATTGCCGTGGTGGTAAAATTTGTGACCCGCTCGTATCTACAGCGAGAGTTGTTTTTGGCGTATTCTACTCGATTCTAAAATAGAAAATGACCCGTAAGTATGCTGCGTATAGCAAGTAGTTTGTATCATTTCGTACCGGTGCATACGAAGCAAGTGTTATCAGAAGACGGATGGCTGCGTGTACGGCTGCATCATTCGTGTGGTTAGGATGGGGCTCGTCTTTTGTAGGGAGAGGAAACGGTCAGGCCAGGGGAGGTAGAAATCGTCAATGTGCGACGTAATGTTCTCTGCGTAGCATTGAGGACATGTAGGAGATAATGCGTTTTGCAGGTTTCTTTAGAATGTATCCAAACTGCCAGTAATCAGTGTGAAATGGATATTTCTGAATAATTAATTCCTTGCTTGCAATGCGTATTAGTTTTCTTTCATTGCATAGACACGCTTGTTAGCATTTCCACCCTCCGTCGAATGACATTGTTCGGTGCTTCTGGTACATTCGAAAGTTTCGTTTAGAGATCGCCGTATCACCAACGTGAGTCTTTGGGAAAAGGTGAAGATGTTAAATAATACACCGCACTAGGAGAAAACTGTCTCCACACCCAGTCCCAAACCCCGAAGACGTGTTTGGTTTTCGTATGTAAATTAGTCGTGTTGGATAAACGGCTAGCGGCGCGGTTTGCACCAGCCACCAGCACGCCGCTGAAGTGAATAATGTTGTAAAAGTAGAGTGAGAAGGAGTGAAAGAGAGAGAGAGAGGAGGCTTTGTTTATGTTTTTGCCTTTCCCAACATCGCACAACATGCTTGAAAGGCGCACCTCCAATACCAGTTTTTAATTTTATTTTCCTTTTACGATCGTATTGTATATATGGTTAAAGTTTTACAATCTTTTTGTCGCAGGTGGTAACCAGCGTGAACTGGCACGTGCGAAGAACCAGAAAAAGAATTCCGGCCAACCGAAACAAAGGGACGACGGACTGACTCACGAGCAGAGGAAGCAACGGTAGGTGAAACATCCGTAATTTCTTATCGACAATTGGTTTTACCGGTCGCCGATGTATGTTTGTGTCCGGTTTCGCTTTCCTTTGAGTTGTATAGAATTGTCGTTCTGGTGAGATAGTGTAGTAATACCGTGAAGGTGCTATCTATATTTTGAAATAAACGAAAAATAAAGACCAGTTGAGTGTTTCCTACTTTAACAGCATTAGTCCAACATTGATGTAAAACAGTGCACCACTTAAATAATTAAAATTCAAACATTTTATACTTGGTAGTAAAATGCAGATCAGGGATGGACATGAGACTTACAGAACAAAATTATCAAATTAATGCGATAATTGTTTTTCTTCTTCCAGTGATGCTGATATTATGCGACAAAAGCAACAGAAAAAGGAGGAAGCAGCACAACCTGGGATCAAAAGTTAATATCCGTACCGACACGTTCGAAGCAACGACAAAAGTATCCCCATTTCGTATCTAACCACGAAAAGAAAGGCCAAACCCGTTGTTCTAATCAACACTATTGACTGTCCCGTGCACTTTAATCGCTACCCTTGATTTTGGTAAACATGTTCTATATAATTTATCATTGCTGATAGAAAGTATCTTTCCGTATGCTGTTGTACACTTTGTCGATACTTTAAAATCCCTTCTGCTCTTCAATCGAGTGAATATGCAAATTTTGAGTTGGTACGAAGTTGCACGAGCTTTGGATTTTTTTTTTGGCCCGTGATTTTATTGAACAACAGCTTGACGGTGCACAAGCGTTAATGGGTTTTGTTTGACAAACTATCTAGTATTAGACGTGTGGGTTAGGTCGAATCTACAGTTAAAAAGCAACGATGCAACTGCATTGAACAGTACAGTCCACAACCTCCCGATAAAGCAATAGCAGCAAACTCAGCGAGCTCAAACAAGCTAAACGAAACAGTAAGCAACATGTAAAGCGGCAGGAACACTGCGAACATACACACGCGTTTCAAGTATTGTTAAAGTTAAACGGTTTAGTAGCGAGAAAAAAGGAAGCGTTACTGTCTTGTAGTAGCAGTTACGCGTAGCCGGTGCGCGCACAGTTGTGGTGTAAAATAGGAAAGGGTGAGACTTTCGTTTTTGTTTTCGATCTGCCCTGACGATGAGGAGAATTAGAATTATGGATTAGCGATGGGAGGGGGAGAGGAACTGAACGCTATCTCGCTAGACTTTTCGTTTGCAAATCTTGATAGGAACGGTCATGATTTTGTGCTTTCGTCCACAATCCGTAAGTAAAGATGGTTCTACTTAAAAGCTGAATACCTTCTCTTCCTTGTGCCGTTTTGTATTTTATAGATGCCATTTTGTGAAACGCTCAACACGTATATTAATGTTCAACTACCAATCAAGATGAATATTGTGAGTGGAGGTTTGATTGGAGCATGGTGATTATGCAAAGGGCGCAATGTTCATGGGTATAAGTTCAATTTTATTTGCTTGTTCTTGAGGTACTTTTTTATTATTACTTTTAATTAGAAAAAAAATCTACACCACACCCCAAGCGAGAGTTAGGGAATGATAAGAGCAAGTTACAATGGCGTAGGATGGCCAGTAGGTGTTTGAATGAAATAGTATCGCCCCACACCCGAATGTAGTAGCTGTTGTATAGAAGACCATGAAGCAAATAGAAGTAAACGCAAATAAACCACCATGATCAAAGAATTGAATCGTTCTTATGGAAGGAATATTGTAGCTCAACATCGGAACTATCGAGTTAGATGACGTGGTGAGCTCCCACTCATATTAAAACAGCTCTGGTAATCTGAGAGTATTCTCAAAAGGGAAATACACTATATAATGGGGGAAACGGAAGAGAAAATTCAAACGTCCGCTAGAGAGCACCATCCGAGACTCGGGTTGAAAATTTCGGGCACCATTTTATACAAGTCGATCCAGGTGTTGGCATACGCTGATAATATAGACTTCATTGGTTTATGACTTCAAGTCGTAGTAGATGTATATCTGAAGATCGAACATACGACGATAAACCGCACGATGTAAATTAATGCTGGACATCCATTCCTGGAGAGATTTAATCTCACGCTGGAAATGATCGCACTTTTGAAGTTGTAAAACAATTCATCTACCTTGGGTCAAAGCTCAGCGACGATAATAACATTGATGTTGATATAGGCTGACCGTCAATCACTTTACAGTTAGACGAAATTTATTCACTCAAAATACCTGACGCGGCGGTCAAAGCTGGGATTATATATAAGCTATTCAATCCCGAGTACTGACGAAACCCTTATAACCGGGTTTGAGAAGATTTTTGGCCTCGTTTGTGTGGAAGGACGAGATCTATGAGTTGTATGCTTATCTCACGGTCAACGAATTAGCCTCGCCAGGCTCCACTGGCCTTGCCATTGGTCTTTTAAGGTCGTCAACATGGACAGAGTGTTGAGTTATAGCTTCAATAGTAAAAATGCGTTGACACAGTGGTTCCGTTCTACCTGACGGTCCAAGCTAAACTAAAACTTTATTCTAACAAATATATTTACACAAGCAAAGACGAACCCCAAGGTTCAGACACGGAAGGTGTCGTCTGAGTGAAAATTGGGCGTCGATGCATCCTTCAACACTCCTCCTCATCGACGACCTCGTAATCGATACTACTCAAGTTTGAGTAGTTTGCAAAAGTACTCGTGCTTTTGCGGTCCCAACGGCTTGGTCATGATGTCCGCAATCATTACCTCTGTGGGACAGTATTCCAAGATGATTTCCTTTCTATCACACAACTCCTGCACGAAACGCTCCTTCGTGTCGATGTGTTTAGATCGGCGATGAGTTCTCTCAGTCCTCACAAATGCCAAACAACCCTGATTGTCTTCCTTGATGACCGTAGGATCCGTTGGACTTTCTTCAAAATCTCGTAATAATTTTCGCAACCAAATGATCTCCTGACATGCCTGTGAGAGTGCTACGTACTCGGCCTCCATAGATGATAGAGTAACACACGTCTGCCGACGACTGGCCCAAGATATAGCTCCTCCACAGTATATGAACACGAACCCCGAAGTTGAACGCCGGCTTTCGATGTCACCCGCCCAA
>KB663699.1:1350970-1379087 GCA_000349025.1 Anopheles minimus
TGTTGAGTTATAGCTTCAATAGTAAAAATGCGTTGACACAGTGGTTCCGTTCTACCTGACGGTCCAAGCTAAACTAAAACTTTATTCTAACAAATATATTTACACAAGCAAAGACGAACCCCAAGGTTCAGACACGGAAGGTGTCGTCTGAGTGAAAATTGGGCGTCGATGCATTCTTCAACACAGAGGAGACTTAGAAGACTCAAGCCGCGTTTGGCGTTGATATCTAAGAACTATACAGAGCAAAGCGATTTCGATTGTGTTTCAAATCATTTATTGAACATTCAGTGTGGTAAAAATTAAGTAATGTAATATTTGAGCAAATCATACACAGTCATATTGATGCTAATATTGCAACACGACTGTTACGTGTAACTTTCTATAAATCAGTCCATAAATTTACAAAACTTACTGCACGAACGTGAGTAAAAAGAAACCATAATGCTAACAAATGCACGTTAAATCAATTGCTATCACATACAGTGTTGTGGGGGTGCTCTCTGTTAGCGATTGTATTCCTACGATGTATCAGTCAGTTCGTACATCGTTTCGAATGCATTAACAGTTCCTACTCTTACATGGCACTTTCCTGTCGTTGTATCAAACATTCATCCTTTCCCTTGCGCTCGTGCGCTTCAACCATATCGTGCAACGCTTCTGCGAGTAGCGATTTTAACAGCTCGTCTGTAATGCGATCTTTCACTTCGATCTCTTCCCGATCGAAGTTGGTCCAGCGTGCATCGTCGTCGTGTGTTTCCTGCTTAAGGATTTCGTCGACCTGGTCCGGTTTACGCTTGCTGGCGCACCCGTTCCCGTACAGAAAGGGCATCGTGGCTGTGCAGTGACCATGATGCAGAAGCGCATGATGATGCAATTGTGCATGAGGCAGATGTGGATGCTGTTGCTGGTGTTGCTGCTGCAGCTGATGATGAAGCAGCAGCTGATGTTGCTGGTGCTGATGCTGCTGCTGTTGCAAGGCAAGCTGTGCGTCGTTCAATACGCGTCGTATTTTCACACGAAGATAGTCTTTCATGCAGCGCAACGCATCGGGAGGATTGTGGAACACGAGCGGCCGCTTGTCATGCGGGATCGTGCGGAAGGAAACGGTCGGGTCCGCTGGACGCAGATCGTGATACAGTTCTTTACACATGTCCAGAATTAACTTCTCGTACACGTTTGTCACGTGATCTGAGAGTAGGTTTTCCGGTGCGATGCGATCGCGATGTAACTCCTCCACACGGCCATCGATTAGTTCGTCGATTCGGGTTTCGGAAGGAAACAGCAACGCTAGTGGACTGCCGTTTGCGGGAGGGATATACGGTGGTGGCGGTTTGTTCGGGATTTCGCGGAAAAATCCAACCTGCTGCTCCAGCTCCTTGATCTCCTGTTCGATTTGTAGCTGTTGACGTCGAAGAACTTCTGCCTCGTTGATAATGTCCGGCATTCGGACATCGAGATTGGGGGCTGCTGATGATGACGCTGACATGCCTTCCTGTTGGTGATTTTGAAGTTGGTGGTGATACAACTGCTGCGATGGAGTCGGATAGTCACGATTGTACACAGAGTTGGAACCCGACACAATCGCGATCGTATCGCTGCTACCCATCACCTTTGACCGCAGCTTAACTTCTATCTTTGCAGAATTTAGGCTAACCGTTGGGTCGTTTGATGGGGTACCATCCTGGTCCTTTGTAAGATCAGCTGAGGGCGGGGTCACTCCATCTCCATCTTCATCGTAGTCAAAGGTGATCGTTTCTTCTGAACTGTTCTGATCCTCCAATTGGTCCGATTTGGTTCCTGAAGGTGAAACTGCTGTTACGGGTGACTTCATCAAAGGCGTTCTCTCTAGTGTTTCACTCAGCTCCTCCAACTCGTCGTGGAGGGTAGCGAGTCGTTTTGCTAATTCGGAAGTAATGCCATGTGCAGATCCCGCTGAGGTACTGGAAGATTTCGTGTGAAATATCTCATCCTCGTAAGAATTTCCCGATGTCTCCAAAGCCATCTTCGGACTCTTCGCAGGAGATATACTTTTGACATCATCTTTTCTATCATCTTCTTGAAAAAGGTGTGCATCAGGGAAATCTTGGTTGTCGATAGTTTCTATCCCCAGTGTTGGCGTAACGGTTGTGGGAGTCGTAACATTAGAAATGGAACTACTTTCACTTGCTTCCTCCAAAGATTGAGCGATGGAAATACTTGTATCGCTGCTAATCGTATCCAAATCATTTCCATCCTGGTTTGCTAATTCTTCCAGTACTTTCTCTTCCGTCACTAATGGAACGGATAGTTCCACTGTAGCGCTACTTTCACAGCTGCTGGTTGATTCAGAATCCTCACTATCGATATTGAGCGATGTATTATTGAGCAGCATTGGTGGCAGGGACATATCCTCGATCAATTGTTGACCTTCTTCACCAGCCTCAACGTCACCGACAGACTGATCCTCGAACGTTATAGAGTAACTTTCGCTTTTGATCGGTTCTTCTTCCACCGTAGCGTCCTGTTCGTTCCCTACGGTAGATTGGTACTGCGTGGTTGTCTCTTCTAATGTGTGGAATTCTACCGATTCGATGCTTTTCCTGCTACCCGGTGACCATCCGTTCACTGTTGAAGAAAGTAGACACTTTTCGTCCTCCTCCATCGGAGGCAATTCACTTGAGGTTGCATTGGGTTCCTCTTGATTAACAGCTTCCGAATGTTCTGTTTCCGTTGTCTCATTCGTTATTATCGTTACCGTGTCGTGCGTTTCTGTTCCAACAACTTCATCCTCACCAAGTTGTTCAACAGTTCGCACCGTTTCTTCTCCAACAGCCGTGCTTTGCAACGAACCAGTGTCCTCTACACTTACCGTTGTATTCGCATCTGCTTCGTTTCCTTTCCGTGGAATGATTTTGATCGACTGTTCTAGCAGTGCTTCCTTCAGATGATTATCTTTGCTTTCGAAACGGCTTAGTACACAACGTTTTGCTTCCTCAAAAAGTGTCTCCATATCGAATCGTGTTATTGGATAGTTTCTACCCGGTTTATATCGCTGCTCTTCGATACCAGTCAACCGGTACCAAAATCTATTGAGCTTACTGCCTCCGGTTAACACAATTTCTTCTTCAGATTCTGATCCTTTCACGCTCATTTGAGAATAACGTTCATCGTGCTCCTGCGTAACGGATGTGCCATCATCATCCTTGCGAGCGACAGTAGTTGGAATGCTCTGCAATGTTTTCAAGCTTTTCTCAATTCGTTGTACTCGCTCCTCTAGGGTCATCTCCTGGCGCGAAGTATTAGCAGGTTCCAGCTTGCGAGTATTGTAAGCTAGCAAACGATCCTCCACCGCGATCAGTTGTTCTTCTTCGCGCTCTAGCTTACGATGCCACTCAAGCAAACGCTGGACATGTTCCTTCCGTTTACGCAATTCTTCTTCCCTTCGCAGTAAAATACTAAAAACGGAGAAACGTTAGCACAAATTCTCTTTAAATGTACATTTTGGAAGCACATCTTCAATACTTACTCTTCCAAACGATCATTTGGTTCCAGTTCTCTGCCCCTAATAGCGATTTGTATAGAATTGCTTGTAGTTGTAGTCGTTCTCGCTAACTTTCGATTTGCATCTTCCGGTGTATGCGAGCGCTGATGACGGGCTATACGTATATTATTGGAAGATTTACGCAACGTAAACGATCCGGAGTTATTGGGTACCGGAGATGAGCAGTATGAGTTAAGTTTGCTGTCGACCATTTTTGAAGTTAATACTGGATCATTGGCCGTCATAGTTCGTGAGGATTCCGTGGATGATTTCAAAGCCCTTTAACAACACAAATCACATTCAGTCAATTTCAGGCGCGTCCAAGCGGAAAAAGAATCTCTTTCCCTTACCTATTCAGCTCCGTACGATCTTTCTGCAGCCGTAACAATATCGCGCGTTGTTTCTTTTTAATCGCTGTTATTTGATCCGTCATGCCTTTTTCACGATAGCGTTGCTTCTGAAGTTCCAGCCATGCGAGTTGTCCCTTGGCCCGATTAAGTAGGGCCTTCTGTTTTGAATGGACACGCGATACGAGATGATCCTCTTTGCTGCGTTCGCTTTGAATCAGTTGATCAAACTAAAAAAAAAGGAATGAAACTTTTAAAAATATTGCAAACCAAAACGCGAAGTGCAATTACTTACCATTCCAATCGAAGAATAGCTGAGATTTGTTTCCGAAACAGTAGTAGAAAGAATGGACACTTCCAGGTCAGTTCTATTGAACATGGCAGCGAGAAGATCGCTATTGATAGTGGCATCAGCATTCTCCATGTAAGCCAGTGAATCCCTGTTCGATTGTGCCTGTGATTCATTCTTCAAAAGGCTTTCTTCCGAAGAACTCGTGATCAATGGTACAGAGTTCACCTTTAGATCGTTTGCATTTTCCGAATGTTTAAAACTAAACGATCTTTCTTCGCCCTGACTTGGCTGTATTTCCTCGCTTATGCTGCTCTCCCGAGATATTTCCTTTTGTCCTGGTTGGATATCCTTCCTCTGTCCGATCAACTGATGATACTGTTTATCAACAGATTGCTGATTTTTACGTAGGCTCTCCTCGAACGATGGTAAATATTCTTCCGGCATCGGTGGATGATTGTTTGTCGTGTTATTATGACTATCGGAAAGGCTGAATGATCTAGAATCGAAATCGCTAGAATGGGCAGTTGTAGTGTTGCTAGTTGCCTTTCGCTCATCGTCGGTGGCATTTGTTTCTGGTCGATTTTGTACTCGTCGCGATGACGCTTCGCGATCGTGATCAAACGATGAAGATGTTGAAGATTGTGAAGAGCTTTTGGTGTTACTATCGCTGCTGTCGCTCCTTGCGCTGCTATTGGCAGAGGATGATGATGAAGTACTCGCGGATGAGGTTGCCGGTGAGGACGCCGGCGATGCGGCTACTATATCGTGATGCGTTTGTTCTGGTAGCGGCGGTGCTTCCGTTTGACTTTGATGCTCAAAATCATCACTGTAGTTCGAGGCTGTAGTTGTGGTAGCCTCTGAGGCTTTCCCACTTTGCGGGTCTGAATCCACCTTATCCGTAACTGTGGTCATCGGAATGCGTGGTATCGGTAGCGATGTTTGTGTCATTTCGTCACGTATTCGTAACACATCCTGGGGAAATGGTGGTATGGCTGGCGCTGCTGGAACATTCTTCAGTGCCGAATAGAGTTGTTGGTTCACTTCGATCACGTGTGTCAAACTTCGATTGAAAGACTCCAGCAAACGCTGATATTCCAACTCCTTCTGTGATCGATCCATGTGGGACATGTTAAGCGATTGCTGAACGGCGACATGAGGACGTGGTGGACTTAAGGGTCTAGCCTTTTCCTGCTTTTTGATGTCATTTGATATGACCTCAACGCTACGGTTTGGTGATTTGATCGTGCTGGTTTGTCCTGGTGTAGCGACTTTCATTTGAGAAATTTTATCCATCGATAGGGGACTTATTGGACCACTAGTTGGTGTGGGGCAAAATTGTCCAGCTGGTTTCTCTATTTTAGTACTGCTAAGCAGTGGAGGCAGTGGTAGAGCAATGTCTGATTTGATGGAACTTATCTCGGACGTCGTATTTGGCGAAGAATATGGTGATATTTTCGTTACAATCGATGATCCTCCGTTGTCCAGAACTGAACCAGAACTTTGTTTGTTCGTAGCGTTTGCTTCTTTATGTCGATTGTCGGTTGTAGGTTTCTTCCTGATGATGGGCACACTTTCGATTTCGTTCATATAGGAATTATATCGTGAGCTGGCCACTTGTGGCATTATGTTTTGCTCTTGGTTGTTGGTGGGTTTGTTTCTTTCCTCTCGAACGGTCTGCACTGCTTCCAGCTTTTTGCGCACTGCCAATATAAATGGATAAGGGTCAGGTTGCCGTAGAGATTGTTTCAGCCACGGAGGAATGCTCTTAACCGGGAGAGATTGAGGTATCATAGGTTTATCATTTTCTTCTAAATCGGCAGGGATAACAGCACTTTCATGTTGTTGATTTACGGGCAGTGTACTGGCATTTGTCGGCACAAGCATTACATCTGGCACTTGCAGCTTCAATTCTTTTTCTGCTTCCTTGGTCGGTTCTTCAACGTCCTGATCCGCATTGATAACTATTAGCTGTGCATTTACTTTTCCTCTGCCTGGCGGTATCGACACGGATTGCGAGCCCTTCAGTGGACTTTGTTGTGCAATATCGTCCAAACTCAAATTGTCCGGTTTGCGCATGATGCCAATTTTGAAGCTCGGCTTACTTACCGTACTTGTTGTGGACGGATTTGCCGATCTGCTGGAAGAAGAATCCTTTCCAGTTCGTGCATCGCTATCTCGACTACCGGCAGAAGGTGGTTTAGGAACGTTTGGTAAAGATTCTTTCGTTTGTACTACAGCTGGCTTCGGCTTTGGCGCGTTGGCAGGCTTCAAATCTGACTTTTCCGTCTTTACCAATCGCAAGGTTGGTGTGGAGGCAAATTTGCGCAGTCCCATCGTTGGCCGGACCGATGACGTACGATCATTGCATTGCACTAAGGCCTGCTCTTTCATCTTACCCGAGGGGGCATGCTTGTTCCCATTGGCCGACTCTTTCGGTGCGCATGAAACCGAACGTTTGCGAGCCTTTTGTAAATTTTTCGACACCAACTTCTGTGAGCTTTTTCGCAGGGTCTCCAATCGCTGCTTGATAAGATCCTTTTCAACTGCACCTTTACAACTACCAGCAACCCCGACCGGAGCTTCCTTTTTCTCCAAACGACGCTTCGCTTGCTGCTCCTTCATAAATTCTCGGGCCTTTGCAGGATCGTAAGATTTTTCTTTTTTCTTCGGATCTTCCACTACGGCAGATTTTGTAGCACTAGAAAAGGCTTTAGAGATTGGTTTGGGACGCATCGCACTGCTTGGTGGAGGTTTTTCCAGTTCGACAGCAACGTGAGATTCTTGGTTCTCGCTTTGCGGTGGATGTACAATAATACTAGTAGTGCCACTGGCTTCACCTTGAGGCGGGTTAATACTTTCCGTTGCAATCGTTTCGTTGGACGGTAAAACTGTTTCTGGGTGGTTTCGGGTTTGTACAAGCATTGCATGTGGATCTGCAATGGCCTGCTTCGTCGTACTACTAAGTTGAATTTCCGGCACAGCACGCTGAGTTTCATAGTTGATTGCTCGTATTTCCTCTTTTGCCGTCTTCTGTATACCAGTCTTAACAGTGCTTTTAAGCTGTAGTACGCTCATAGACGTACTGTCTGCATCTGAAGATCCCTTATCCGAGATACGGATAACTTCAATTGCTGACGAGGAAACTGGAACAGACGATAAAGGGGGTGGTGTAGACGGAGGAGTTTTGTTTTCCTTAAAGCTTTCACGGAGGAAATCCTGAAAGTCATTCGTAGCACGTTCTCGTTCCGTTCGTCGCACTTCGAACTCTTTTCTCATATCCTTATTCTGCGGAGAAAGTATCGGCACGATCCGATACGAGGCCGGATCATCAGAAGCCGGAATGGACAGGTTTCGGTTTTCCGTTAGTACGCTGTTTGTTTTCGGCACCACGCATTCCCGTTCCAGATCGCTACCTCCGGTAAGACCTGGTCCAGCAAGCGTTTGTATCGATTTTATTATTATGCCGGGTGCTTTAGGTTGGCGTTTTGGGCTGCCGGGTGGCGTCTTCAGTACCAGCTTCGTTACTTGCATCGTGCTGTTGTCTGCACCGATGGTCGTCATCGGTACAGGTCGCTTCGATTGCCGGCGAGGTGACAGAGAAACAATCTGTATCGCGCTGCGCCGTACGGTTGGCAGGATAACATCATCGAGGGATACCCGTTTTCGATCTGGTTCTGATTCGATGGAGTACGTTGCGGAATCAAAATCATCCATGGTGGTTTCTTGCTTGTACACGATCGTTTGTGTGCGTGTATTGGCCGTGTCGTTCTTTGGAACACCAAGACTCAGTATATCAACCCAAAAGTTTATAGAAACAACGATCAATCGAATTGTGCATAATACTTTAATGTACCGACAGTAAAATATTTTCCGGTTTTACGGGTTGAGGTCGTTGGCCGACATGGCGTCGTGGCGGTACCTGGAATGTACGCTTTATGTAGGGTAACACGATTACATTCCGATACACGTTTATCATTTACTGCACTATTTTCACATGCCCGTTGGATCATTTATCGTAATGGGAACTGTTTCTGTTAAAAAATTGTAAAACTAAACGTTTTTCCTTACAACCACACCGTAATACCGAAATTTTCGCGTCTCCTTTTGATGTTTTTGTTTGTTTGTGCGCTTCGAATCCAAGGCAACGGTTCAAAGTAAGCACACAGGTCGCGCACTGTGGCAATTGATCGTTGATGAAATTTGAATGACATTTCATGCAAAAAAAAGTCAAATATTCAAAATTTACAAAAATATGTGTTAAATGTTACCTCACTTTTTGTGATAATCAATATTAAAATAGCCTAATAGCAAATAGTCTAAATTTCAATGGATAATTAAAATACCGATAAAAAAAAAAATTCAATTTTGGTATTATTTTAAGCGATGATGTTCCGTGTTTGTAGTTCTGTGAATTTCCCAACATAAATTTGTTGAATTTTATAGAAAAAACGAATTTTGATGCATATTTTTAGCATTAGAAAATGCTGATCTTGAAGACCACTGCCTTGCGATGGACAACCCACTGTGCAAGCAGATCGTTGTCAAGAATGTTGGGAGCGTTACTACACGTTATGTTGTAAGCCGTTACTCTATGAACCCTTGAAGAAGCATTGATCGCGTTGTTGCGCGAATGCAGGCATCTTATTTTGGAAGGTAATGTGGATAATTAAAAAAATCGTGATTTTTCAATTCGTTACCTATGCTTGGTAAGGTTTAATAAACTTATCACAGAACGAACCATCACAAAGTTGTTTGTAAATGTTGCTGGTTTTCCCGTTTTTTTGTAAGTTTGAATAAGTTTCTCGTGTAATAGTTTGAATCCTTATTATTCATATACCACAATGAATCGAATTTACATAAAATAACATTTACCATTACTTTTCACAAGCTTTTAGTTAGTTTCGTCACATTTTTATAATCAAGTTCGTCATGTGTTACTATCGATGGAGGCTTGGTCGCGTGCTTAGACATCGTTCATGTGTTCGTGAGGCCGGGCACGGTTGGTACTACTAATTACCACAGCTTCCGTCGCGACATGCATCAACACCGTACAGGGTCATGCGTGCAGTACACTCGGGGGGACACTTTCTTGTGGAACCCTGTCAACCAACATCGGTACCATGTCAGCGATTAACCGTCCGGGCAGGTACCTTCGGTCAGCAAAATGTCATTCCGGCTTAAGCGGCTTGCGATGATCGGACGTGAATGATTGGTAGCTGAGTGCAAAAGTGGCAGCTTGAGAGTACACTGTGCTGAAAGGATCAACCACATCAGTCACGTAGTATCTTCATTATGTCCTCACAAAGACGAATTCTTCATTCGATCCAGCCCGGGACAGCTTGGGGCATGAATCCACGCGACCAATTGGATCTGACCAGCTTGGAGGTAACAGGAGCACCGAATTTGTAAGTCTGCTCTTTGGTGCCCTAGTTTGTGGTGCCGGTTTTGGGTAGTTCGGAAGGAATAGGTCAGCTGTATCATCGCGGCTTGACCCAGTTATTCGCAACTCGACCGCGCGACAATTGTCCATTCTGTTGCCCGCTGTCACCTAATCACAGAACGGTGGACACGAGTTGATCGGTGTGGTGTCGCTGGCAAAGATCTGCGTGACGATCGGATGATTTTGCTCGTGTACAGAAAATACAAACTATCGCCGGTCAGGGTCGTCATATTCTGACATTCTGCGAATAGTCACAAACCGTTGCAGTTTAAGCTGGCATTGTTCCGCGAGACACAAATCGCATACCAATTGAGCGAATTTGTTTGTGCCCACATTTCATCACCAGAAGCCTCTGCTTATGGTTTAACGGCTGGTGCTTTTCTAACGTGTGCGTTTATGGCAAGACCCCAAGCCAGTTGACCACTTTTCGTGTCCAGCTACGTGCGCCCATCAAATATCCACGTGTCCAAACAGGTAGTGTCATTCTAATGCACGCTGAAATCGAACCTGTTCGCGTATCACGCACGAGCTTTCCAGAGCATGTTCGCATGCTAAGAGGGCCAACAACCGGCAGACCTTCGGGGGAGTCAGCCGGACAAGCTGTATCGCCGAGCCGCTTGTTCTGGGTTGACAGCGACTGATCACGCACCTCAATCAGCCTGCATGAAAGAGTTATAGAACGGAAGCAACAAAACATAAAACAAAACTCTGCCACTAATTGAAATCAGCCGGTCTTTCCACTCGCTTGCCTATCTTCGAACCGCGCTTATTTAGAGCAGGCATATGGAAGCTGGTAGGAAAATGGTAGCAGGTAAAACGCAAAATTGCATTTTAATTAAATGATTTTCATCGATCTAATGACGGTGACATTGCATGTACATACGCATGCGTTGCATTGGGCAGTTGGCTAGGTGAAGATCGCTTGAAGCGCGAGCGAGTTGCATGAACCGGTTGAGAAAAACTATAAACATTTGGAGAACCCCCGTCACCAGATAAGTCGATAATTAATAAGATGAGATTTGAATGTACGCTCAAAGTTTCCAAGTGTATGAGTGTAAGTATGAACATTTTTGCTCTCGTCGCACTGATAGGCGACCTTGATATAAGTGATCATCATTCAGTAATGGATTTTGCTTTTGATTTACCCTTAAAATACATATATTTAATTATCAAGCAGTGATAACTGGTTTGATGATTTTGTACAATTTATTGTTTTCTTGTAGCAATGGAGTTGTCGCACTAGAAGACCCAACTAGCGGTTTGTTCAACTTAGTGCTAATGGGTTATAGTTTAATCTTAAACATCTTTTGTGATTTCTAGTGGAGTTGCTCCGTGATCTTTCACATGTAAAAATGTACAAAAACGTGGTAATGAAGCTTTTTTGTGCCTATTCAAAAGAATATGAACTTATTTACAAGTTTGAAGAATAACACCAGGCATCTAAATCTACGATAAGATGCATGAATCCATAAGACATGAGGAAATTTTTAGTGGTTAAGAATCTCACAATACCCTGATGTGTCCTCGATGGCTATGAATTGATTTGCTAATGTTTAAAGAGGTGTCACTACTGGCTGGGATGTAACATGAAATTCCTGATTATCATGCTTGATAATAGGCGAATATGACGGTTTCCTACATCACAACAGGCCGAATTTTGTTGTGCATTATAATAAATTTACTCAGTTCCTTCAAGCAACTACTTTCCTCATAGGGAGAAGATATGGGTAATATACAATTCTGCATGGCAACCGAACATGGTTCAATCGGTGTCAGGCCGGTTTTTAGTGTGATAATGTTGTCGACACGTATCTCTTATTCATCTCGAACGGATTAGCTTTATCTTCAACCTGATTCACTAAATCGTGGAATACTATGTTTTCGAAAACACGAGAACAATTTTGAGTAGTACCTTTAGAGTGTTTCTTGGAACGGATCAGGCTCTTAGAAAATCCAAACAGTATGAAAATTGGGGCCCATCTACCACATCGATCCATCTGTAGCCCCCAAATGAAGAATATCTTTAATTGAGGTACTGTTTTATTATGGGACTAGTAATATTTAAGTTAGTTTCGGCGACTGACCTGGAAGCTACAACTAAGGGGAGAGGATACTTTTCGAGGCCCTTGGCGGCATCCGCCAATTGTCACATCAAAAGTGTGCTGGATACTTATTGCTAGCAAATGTGGTTGTGGCTTTAGGGAATATAATATTTATTTTAGTCCATCCTCAAGAGATAAATGATCTGTCGAATTAACAGATTTTCGCGATTTTACGATATACACAATTTTACGAGATTCTGAAGTATATTCCCAAATTGATATATAACAACCCATTGTGATGAAGATTTATTTCAATATTCATGTAAATGCTGTAAGTGCTATATCAACAATTCTATGAGGAGTCTCTCTAATAGAAATTCCTTAAATTAAGGTTTATCCATGGACTGGATCCATGGAAAATCAGTTTCGCGTATCGGACATACAATCCGTATCTGGCATACAATCTTGTTCAATCTCTTCTCAGCCTAAAGGCTGAAATCGATGTGTAGTATCTGTTCTTATCAACTTCCAATCTCGTCCTGGCCGTTATACAATAACAAAAAAAAAAATTCCAATCTGATAGCTCTTCCATCCAGGACGGTAGGTTGGGGATAGCTACATTTTTCTAACAGATCGCACCGGTTTTGCAGCAAAGGGCTTAGCTTTATATGTTCTGAGGATAAAAAACATACCTAATTAAATTACTTATACATAAATTCAGATACGTGTTTCGTCAAGAGAAATGCATCGAAAGGTCCATACCGTTACTCATTCTCAAATAATTTTTGATATACTTTTTATTAACTACTGGTCCTTGGTACACATACTGTTTTCTTTTATAGATTGATTGCAGAGTGCATCGCTGGCGAGAATAATTCAACACAATTCTCCTGCCGGTGTTTAAACCGAAATTCCTTTCGTGTGCCGGTAGTGCTCAATGTCTTTGCGTCAACTTCACCCAAACCTTCGAATAATATTTTCCCAGCCTCGATCAAGGCAATGGAGAGCATAAATTACGCCGTTCTGATTTTGTTTTGGTCTCGTTTCACTTTCATTTGCCGTCAGTCACAACCCTCCGGTCGCTCGTCCACTACCACTACCCCGTAATCGTAATGAAAGTTGTTGGATGTGGAGTGGCAGAGAGCACTGTGGGTTGTGCCCACTGCATTGTATCTGTTTGTCTTAAGGTTTTAGTGTACCCGGATAGCCTCGGGGCGACAGTCTCACGTACGGAACACGATTGACCAAAATCTTCAAAAAATCTCCGACGTTTTTACGGAGCGTGTACCGCACACGCGATGTTGCTTTCAGTACCAGCGCGAAGCAGCCTTTTTTGGTGCCGGAAAAGTGAACCCTACCGTGCGAGTGGTCGGGTGATCGATAATTTAGGGTATGAAAAATTCGAAATACCTCGCGCTCGATGTTGGAGAGAATCCAACGAATAAAAAAAATCCTTACGGGCAGAACTCAAGGTTACATGGAATTGTTTGGCAAATTCCACCCTTTGCATTGGTTCTCGACACAGTTTGCTACAATTATTAAAACGATTGGCACGAGATATCTACCGGCCTAGGAAGAGAATGGAAAATAAACTCTGGGAGCACAAAGGAATGTTTTAATTTCTGTGCGGTTATGCAATTCTATTTGGAACAGGGTAAACTGTTGGTCTCACAAAAAGTTCTACGAGTGTTGTATTACAGAAGTCAAGTCAAAAACTAGCATTCAGAGTTTTAAGTGTTGTAACAAAACACCTGACTTATTGAAGACATTTAATATAGACACTGATTTCCCTTCAAAATCGTATAAACTTTTTAGAAAATCCTTTCACCGGGACTCGATCATTGATCACTCAAATTGTATGAAACAAAAAACCACACTACAGCATTTGTCCGATGGTGCCCTTTTGTGCTTTAAAGAGGACAGCCTTACCGGTAGCCTATATATGTACACACACAGGCATTAAATGGCAACCACCGGCCGCAAAGTTAGCCTTTTAGCCGGAGTTACGAAGATGCCACCGGTACGGTACGAACCTGGGCGACTTTTCCGTTGACATATTCTTCTCCCTCAAGGTGAAATGGGCAGGTCGGTAGTGTGGTCGGCAACATAACTACACTGGGATGATCTTGGCTCGTACCCGAAGAAGGTGTCGTTTATCGTTTTTGCACCGCGCCATTTACTAGCATTAACTGCAAGCACATTAGCTTCTATCGGACATTGTACCATAAATAAGGTGGCAAAAACCTACACCTTTTGCCCGACCAGTAATGAATCTAATTAAACGGAAGCGTGTGATCTTCGGGCGACTCAGGAGCGCACGCTTGCGGCCTTTTAACCTGCCTAATGGACGCGATCGAATGCTAAACTCATATTGCACTGTCAAATTTAATGGAGATGAAATGCCATACAATAGAGGACAAGAATGTGCGAAGTATAAACATTAAATTGTCATTTAAATAGTTTAAATCTGAAAACAAAAACATCTTTTTTGAGAAAAAAATAAAAATTATGATTCATGACACAGTGGCCCCTTAATTGTGTTGAGATGAAGAGATATTACATTATCTGATAGTTGAATCGAAATCATTCATCAGATCTGAAACGTTAAGATAGGCAGGTGTTCAAAATTAATTGTGATGCGCCCCAGAGAAATGTGAATCCATGAGAACTCATCGATGAGATTTATGTTATGTCCGGAGTTAGAATATTCAACTTTCTGGTAGCTTAAATCGTTCAAACCGTTTTTGGGAGATCAGACTTTGATTAAAGCCCTTTATAAAGTTACAAAAGAAGATTTCAATAAGTACAAAGCAGAATCTTCCTGTTACTAGTCCTTCTCTTTATTCAAAATTTAAAGTTCTTAACAATTTTCATCACCATTTGATTAATCTACGTTTACTTCACCGGAACACAAAATTCTACCATGCGTCCCCGCTATTTTTTTATGTCTCAACATCGTTGGATTCGCATCAATTAAAGGTCGCACCTTTATTATCGCATCTGCAACTGCTGCGACAACACCACAGCGATGATTGATGTGGCCTTTGGTGCGTTCCAAGGTTCCAACCCGCGAAAAGCACAACGGAAACAACGAGAAACGGGCTGTATATGCTGGTGGGTGACCATTAGAGTGAGTTTAGAGTGTCATCGAATGGTTGTCCGCGGTGCTCCATAAAAACCTGCTCCTTACGCGGTGTTGAAGCGTTTTCGATGGAAAAGGGGCAACAGAAATGGTTTCGCCAAGCGGAACTATGTTTGATTGATTTGAGCACATTTCTCGATCGGAGCAAGGACAACCGTCTTCCACCATTGCCTTTAAATCTGTCGTTTGAGTGATGCGAGTGTTGCGAAATGAAACGAAAGAAGGAAAACAACAGACCATCCGATGCGGATCTTGTTCTTTCAAGAGTAGAATGAAGTGAAGTTTTTGGCGACATTTTCGAACAGAAGTTACATTTTTCCCACGATGCTGAAAGTTTGCTGGAAGTAAGATTTATTATCTTGCCGCGGTACAGTAGCTTTGTTATTAAAGATTAATGAATGTAAATAGTAGAATATTCTCCCAAAAAGCACTCCCAACAATCGAGATAAATAGTAATGCGAACATCAAACGGTGATCATGCCAAGAAACTCTCAAATCTATGTTTGTTTTTTTTCGTAAGGCTAAAAATCAAGAAAGGATTGACCAACCTTCACGGTGTTTTGGGAAGATTTGTTTTAGCTCAATGAAGGTTCAGGAAATAAGAGAACTGGAATATAGAAATGCTCACCAATGTTCACTCAATGTTTGCCATACGCAGCGTAAATATAAGAACAATCCATTGTGAGATAATATTGATGTGCAAATTTCAAATGGTTGAATGGTTTTCTTATTTGGAAACTCTAACCGCAAGAGATCTTGGCCTGTCAATTCTGGCTTCCTGTGTACCGGGGGAACGGTCCGGATGGGATTCGATCCCCGGTCCTGCCGTGTGAAGACCGAAGGAGCTAGAATGATTTGATGGATGTAAACAAAAATGGGCTGAGATCTTAAGGATAGTTCAAATTTGGCAATGAAAAGTTTGATATGTTACACTTTACAATTGCTATTTACATTTATGTACTCCATTATTACAGTTAATAGCCGTATTGCCAAATCTTTAAAAATGGTTAATTGATTATTATATTATTGCTTATTGAGTGCTATTATATTTTGGAATCGGTGTAATTGAACGAGCAAACTCAAGAAAACTGCAAATTTTCCATAATTGGCAAACTCCTTCACTTGGAATTTTCAAATTTTCTGTATTTAACTGGGATGTGAGAGTAGTACAGGGAAAAGCGGAATGCACGACGGAGCCTACCCGTAATAAAAATTGATGACGAAAAATATGCTAAATTCTGTCATTTTTAGTTGAAGAGTCAATTGACATTCGCAGGTGTCTTTTTGTTAATTTTCCGGGACCCTCTGCAGAAAAGATCCTTGGAGGCAGTCTGTTTCGCTTATCATTAGATCCGAAACTGTTAGAGCGGCCCTTTATTACAGCGGTCCCAAACCTCTATTCAACTATTATACATTTTTGAGTCCCGAAGATCGGACACGTCCTTTTCTGTGTATTCTTGGTTTCCGTCTAGCTCTGTTTAGGCTTCTTAATTGCACATGATTTAGATTCGACGAAGCTCCTAATTTAATTATACTTATGATCTCCCTGTTGCACATAACTGGTGTGATCTCCAAAAGGCTCCAAACGATTTGTACGTTTAAAATTTCAAAAATATATTTTGTGTGGAACGGCTTTTAACCAGCTGCTTGCGATAAATGAGTATTGAACGGAACAGAGTTCGTTGGAGCAACTAGTTTAGCTAACGATAAGAGGATTACTTTTTTGAACGTCACTGGTTATGAGCAATATGCATGAAACGCGGTATTGGGAATGCATACCTTTTTTACGTGCATTAATAACGAACCAATGTCACAGTAGCACCAATTTTGTAACACACAAAATGCATACAAAATGCAAAACCGTTAGCCAAAGCGGCCGTTTGCCAATTTAAAATGGTACCGCTTTCCCCGAAAGGTCACTGTGCCGTAGCCGTAGCCCCAAAAGCTCCATCGCTCGCGTTCAGCAGGAAAAAGTGTTTTTTTTTTGTGTTGGTTTGTTTGTCAGATCATCTGCCGCATTGGGATACGCGTGCTGAAAATAACTGTGCCAACAAAACGGTTTCTTCCTCACCCGCCATGGCATAGATAAGCGTTGGCCGATCAGTCTCCGGTATGCCTGAAACAACAACATAAGTTTAACGTTCTCATCAAAACGATTGCGGTTATGCGATGCCGCAAGATTGGAACTGATGCGCAGGAAAAAGCGAATTAGTGAACGTGTCAAGCTCGACACGCTGACGTTTGGCAGGTGTAATGGGATGCAAAGTTTCGGTCGCAAAAAAAACCAAAATCACACATGCTTGAAGTGATGCCAAAACGCATCGCTTGGGAAGCTGTGGGGCTTTATGTATGCGCATGCGTTGCCAAATGCATTATGCAACAATGGCCATGATTTCGGTGCTTTTTTTGGTGGAATTTATTTTTTTCCCCAACAGCAGATGGCAATTGTCGATCACTCCTGTGTGCTTAGGTTATATTGGTTTAATATCAGCCATTTTTTGAATTTCCTCATTTTACTGCCTTAAATCTGACCGTTGCGTTTGGTGCGGTATGGCACGTTTGATTGGTTAATTGCCTGCCAACGTTTGTTTTCCTTTTCTTGTTCCCGTGTCACATAATAGTATCTGTAACGTAAGGGCAATAAAAAGTTGCAAAAAATAAAAGGAAAAACAAAACAATAATCGTTACTTTGCCTAAAAGCGAATCACACAAAAGGAAAAGCTTTAAACGGGCGCGTTTAAATGTGCAGCACAATTCACCGCTCGCGTCCTAGAGCTGCGCGTCCGTCCACACGGAGTGATCTCGAACGGATCGGTTTTGTTTTGGTGGATTAGTTGCAGCTCTACTTTTGGACATGTTGCGTTTAGCCACCCGTCGGTGATATGGGATCGAAAACTCCATGCCCCCCCAGGCTGTCGACAGGTGGCACAAGGGAACGAAACGAACGTTCAAAGTGGCGTGAGAAAATGCCCGATAAGAGATTCAATTTAGATGGACTGCTCGATTTGATCCTGGTCCCGGGCGTTGTGATGTGTGAGTTTGGGCGGGAATGTTAAGTTTTGACTTCATCCCTCACGAACTCAACGTCAGGCAGTGATTTTGGTTTTGTTTTCCAGACACACCAGATACACTGCTTTTCGGTCCCACTTACCCCAAGCCCATGGTTGGCAGGTGATTTTTGTTTTAACTTTCGTAAAATCTATATCCGCCCTGATAGGCACAGGCTGGACTGGGCTGACCAAACGGTGGAAGTGTCATAAATATTCGATCCGGTAGGAAGAAAACCTCGGAACGGAACGGTTGCGAGGCGATGCGGTGGCCGCTCAGGATTACCATTCGAAATTAGTTTATTTTCACTCGTCGATAGGTTTTATCGTATAAATTAGAGTGGACAAGATTTATGCCGTGTTATTTCACGCGCGAAATCCGAAGCCCCGTCGCTTTCCTTGGCAGGTTTTTGCTGTAGCTATTGTTTCAATCGTCCTGCCCCGTTTGCGCCTCTGTCATCTTGTCAGTGGTTATTCGTGATGTGCGTTTTTTCTGTGAATCAATTTTTATTACATCAGTTTTAAGATATGCTGGGGGTACTTCTTATTCTATCTTTGTTACATTTCCCAGTCAGGTTTTATCATATTTTAAATGTCTATATATACTCATTACTATATTAATTAAGATTTGGAGTGGTTTAAAACTCATCCAGACTGTTTCCCGCAGGCAGGTTTGAATATTACGTTTCAGGAAAATTCATGTTATGGAAGCCAGAAATGGCAGGCCAAGACCTCTTGACGTTGTAGTGCCATAGAAGAAGAATATATTGCTGCAGGTAATATTCATCAAGTTCCTTGCAGTTCCTTCAAAGCTATGTGTTTTAAGTTTTCTATGTTCTATCTTACAAAGCTTCAGATCATTCAAGGATTCCTTGCACGTATTTTTTCATTTGCAATCATTTTTAACAATAGTTTTTCGTCAGTTCTTCGTCTGTCCTCATGGCTGTATTTGTTATTTTCCAGTTTTTTCGTTTACAAATGTTTTTATTCATGTTTGTGGTCTGGTTTGTGAGACTTTTTTAAATGGATTGTATGATTGGCATTACAATTCTTAGCACCGTTTGACTGTTTTTCATTATAAGCTTTTCTGGTTACTGTGAAGTGAAGGAATGTCACTTCTCCAAATCCTAAATCACTACGCTAAAGTCCTTGCATCATCCACCCTAGGATATTTCACATTTTTCATGAAGTAGTGAAGTATTTCAGTGAAAGTGAAATGAAGTAACAAACAATAACTCTCATTGTCCTATTTTGAAGTTTCTGACGACTAGTCTATTATGTTTTATTCGTTAAATGTTCCCAAAAAAGTTTATTGTTTGAAAATTTCTAATGGAAATTTCGTAGGGATATCAGTTAGCTTGATAGCACTGAGGCCTGGTCAGGGTTTATTTATAAAAAAATGGTTTATTTCAGCTTTATTTAGGTCCAGATTGTTTTTTGGTTTGATTACATTAATTAAGTCATTAATTAAATGTCTCCTACATATTTATCTTAAGTTCTCTAAAGTTCAGTTTATTTGTATGTGTGACACCTTCACCGCTGAAGGAATAAACAAATTGATCAGTTTAAAATGGTCACTCGTCTGTTAAAAATTGCTGATGTCTGAAACGCTTATGTCAATATCATCGGTATTCAATAGAAATTTATATTTTTTATTCCACACGAAGTATGCAATTATCATACCCTTTCGCGGTTTTAAGAAGGAATGTCTTCAAACTAATGTACATTATTAGATTAGGTAAATCATGTTTATAATTATCAGAAATACGGCTTGGCGGTTCTTCATGAATAAGAAAAACAGGATGCAATTATTTTTATTATTGATTTCATGTTGCAAAGTTGTGGGAATTGGGAAATTTCAAGTGGATGATGTTTTAGTATTAAGTAAATATTGATTTAGGATGCTTTGTATAACGTAATTTTTTTTCGTGTTGTTGTTGCCAATATTCTTCTTTTTATATAGCACTACAAACACGAGAGGTCTTGGCCTGCCATTTCTGGCTTCCGTGACATGAATTTACCCGTAAAAGGGTAGTTAGTCCTGCGTACGGAGAAACAATCCGAAAGGGATTCGATCCACAGTTCTGTCGTATGAAGATCGGTGTCACTATCTCCTCGGCCTCCGAACTAATCCAGATTTAAACTAAAATTTAATGATGAAAGAACTATTATAATTATTTAGTTATCGATTTTTTATTTATTTATTTATTTTTTTGTTTAGAGAGACATTGTAGTCGTTTCATATTGTTTTTTTACGTAACATATAATAATTTACATGATTTCTAATCATTTTCTAATTTAATGTGATTTGATTTATTTGATTTAATTTACTATCTATCAACTCATCTATTGGTTTATTTCTTTTTTAACTCAATGGTGTTTATTTGTTTTAAATTTAAAAAAGAATACTACTACTCTGATCTCTCTTCAATTGTCGAATAAATCTTTCGCCTTTTACTAAAGAGAATACTATGAAGATTATGTTCGGAATTCCCTTCTACCCGGAAGTTATGTGATATTGCATAACGTACAATGAATCCGGCTTTTCGAGGATAAATGTTCCTAAAGGTTATGGGGACCTTTGACAGACTTGCATGGATTTTTACCTTGAATAATTCTTTCATTTTCTTTCTTCCTGCTAAATTCACCTATCCTGTACCATTCTTAAGGGACACTTTTTTAGCTTCCATTCTACTCGTTCTTGGTGTTGAGTTTTTCCACTTGATGCTGTTGTGCTACCGTATCAAAATATCTACTTTGCCGAAGGTTTTGCAGTCCTTGACAATCGTACAAACCGGTCCGATAGACGAATGTTCTTGGCCCTGGCCATGGGCCGTTTTGGCTGAACATGGTAAAAATCCACCAGTTGCATTGCCGATTGCAATATATTTTTTGTTTTCCACCTTTTTCCTGTTTCAGCTCGATACATTCTATACGCTCGATTTCGTGTCTGGTTCCAAGACGTTCTAGAGGAAGAATTTGTTCTACGCTATGCAGCACACCGGAAGATTGTGTAGGCATTGTAAGCGTTTTTGAAAGTTGGAACCAATGCCTCAAGGTTGCCCAACGTGAGCAGCAGCTTCGTGTGCTTAAGCTTTTAATTGATCTTTTGAAAAAATAATTTAAATTTAATTTAGGAGACAAATCCAAGATTACAATCGTAACGTTATCGCTGTGTTTGCTAATGATGTTGCTAAAAATAACGTAAAATGTTCAAATTTTCGATTTTAATTCAATTCACTTGTAGAACAGAACAATTTTTTGCTCAAGTTCTCGCTCAAGTTTGCTTGCTATTGCATTCGATTGGCAGTATGATCAACATTGAAGAACATGTCCGCAGCCATTGGGGGCATTTGCATTTGTTTCACTGTGTTATATGTGCGTGAATCGAACATATGGTTGAATGGACCGCAATTATTTTTAAATCTGATTACTATTGCAAACTATTCTAATGAAGTTATGTTCAATAATCATTAACAGAGAGTCGAAACCATTATGCACTATGCGATTAAAATATACTTAGCACACCACAAAATTAATTTACAATTTATAGATTCAGCAACCCTTTAATTATGCGCTTTATTATAGCTCCCAAAAGCAGTGGAGTAAGCAAACCGAAATGGAGAGCAAAAAAAAACAACACAGCTTAAAATCATTAGAAAGTAAGCTCCAGCCCCTGTACGCCTGTTGGGAGTTCACCGTTGCAGCAGATGCAACCGGCAACGGTGGAAGAAGAAACAATCGATCGTGCTGCTGCTGCTGCTGCAACAAACGTACCCTCAGCGCCCGGTGGCCATTTCGCCTCGTTCGACTTAATTAACCGCATTTTGAGAAACTATTCAAACGAAACAACGACGCGCGATGCGTAACTATTGACGGGTTGCGTTGGAGGCATGAATTTATTTACCCAGATTCTGTCTTCCCAGGGAAAAAGGGCAGAATACCATCCAGCACGGGGGAGAGTGTGGTAGAAGAATGCATCATGGTAGTGCAGTTGCTCGGAGCATGGCGCCGGGTGCTGGGAATTGCATAATTTCTGGTGCACCGTCGAATGCGACAACGAGTGTGACCGAATCGGGCGGGCAGTAACGCACGAATCGGTATCGGTTCTCCAGCAAATGTTTCGTTTTGCCATCATTCAAACCCCGGGCTTTCCGTTTCAACTGCTTCAAACGATCGTTCGTGTTCGCTGAATTCGGTTGGTGCTGGGACAAGGCGGGAGAAAGATGTAGGCCGCGATTCGCGATCGTCTCGGCATTGCATCTGATCGCGAGAAGAAAACGCTAACGCGAAATATGCTCACGGTTGATTATACAATTTCACTCTCTTTCGCTATCCCGCGCAATGCTTGGTACGGAGAGTGGACCAGGCAACGGCCCTAGGAGGGCTCGGGGGATGTGGGGTTGGTCGCATACGTCGAGTGCAATGATGCATTTCGCGCAACACACCGTATGCCCTTGCAATTTCATCGTGTAGTGCTTTATTTTGCCTTTTCCTTGCATGCTGGAGGAACGCACCGGTTGTGTACCATTTCACTCGCAATTTCGTAAAGCACTTGCCTCACCTGTGGATGAAGCGATAGCGTTTTTGTTGTTGTTTTAGCTGGTTTAGGGCATTCCGACGTCCATCACGATCTGGTTTGTAGGATTTCTGGACAAGCGATTTTCAATGTTCGAGTTTTGTTTTCTCTGTAATTGGCAAGGACAATTTTTTATATTTTATTTATAAATCTCGAATTTTATTACATTTATACATTATGATTATATGATTAAAATCAAAATTTGGCAAATCAAAATGGGCAAAAATTTTTATTGTTTATTCTACGGTAATCAAAAGTTGATTATAATATGGTATGGAAGTATTTCACCTCAGATTATTTGCAATCTTGGTTTTTCTGTTGTGCAAAACTGCATTTTTTAAGTTTTTGTTTTGCCCTTGACAAACAGCTAGCTGTGCTAATTTAAGTAATTAAGTAAAACAAAACAAGTGAACAGAGCAATCAAAATTTCGGAATAAAAAAAAATTAAAATTTTAATTTCAAAAAGTAGTTTTGTCTGCAATCAACAGTAGTGATCGTACGCAAAAACTTTTAATTATAACTTCCAAGAAACGCCCTTCTTTAATTTCTTCATGTCGCCTTTATGAACTTTACGAAAAAAAAGCCCCCATTATCAACAACGAAACGAAACCTCACGCATGACACATATGCTGTGGCGGCAACCTCGACACGAGCGTGCGTGCCCAATCGCAGCTTCCAGGAGGTCTGGCGTTAATGCATTTCCTACATCGCGGCACAAGCTGATCGCTTTGCACCCGATTCTAATGTCAGCTTCAATTGGGGTCATACGGTGCATCGTGTGACGCAACCGATACGAGCTGACCATTTAAATCCTGGTAACACGAAACGATAGTGCACGCAGCATGTAAGTGATAGAGTGTGTTATAGGGTCAGGAACGAATTTAATGATATTCGTGGGGTTATGTCTTGCAGTCGTGTATGTCTTACAGAAGGATTACTTTGGTAGAGCTGATTATTGGTACATATTTTTGTAATTGAATAATTGAAGATAATTTTTTTATTACGACATTCGTTGAAACCTTTGTGACATTTTCGTTCAACCGTAATGTATGATTTTTTTTGTATATTGCAGTGTTTTGTGTCATCCTTTCTCTATGCCCTAGTATAGCGATATAAACTATTCTCGGAGCAAAGGGCTGACAACTTTGCAAATACTCGTGAAAAGAATTTTGAAAAGCCAAGCTGGGAAACTTGACAATCAAATTATATGTCATAAATTCAAAGTATATTATGCATTCAGTTCCGAAAATGATGACTTACCTGTTTTATTGATTATTACTGAGCGTTACTTAATAATAAAACAGTGTAACATTTTTAAATTTTCTTAAATTATGTTATGTTGTTAGTTTACCTGTTTTATGAGTTGTTTAAAACATGGTAGCATATTTATAATATCGTCTTATCACACTGACCCCTCCCTGCACTGATCAGATCTACATTACAGGGGTAGATTTTGGAAAATGTGTTGAAGCAGCAGCAGCATCTTTTTATTGACATATAATGGAAAATGGATGGAAAACTCTCAGGGTGCTTTGGAATCAGAGTCTGTGTCAAATGGATGGGCTAGCTTGTTTACTCTTTAACCTAGCAATTTTCGGGAACCATCTTCTATCCGACAATCCAGATCTTGGAATACGTTGATGATATTGACATAATTGACTTACGGCTTTGCGACGAATCAGATCCTTTTCAGATGATTGAGCAAGCGAAGGAAAACCACCCATATGATGATGGCCCCACTAATGATTCTGCAATTAAAACAGATATATGCAGAGTTGGTTGAGACATTTTTCTACATTCCACTCTCTAAATATCTCCAAAACACCAGTCTTGACGATCCATGCTGGAATAGAACCTTAAAGAATGTTGATTAAAGTTAAGCTCACATAGGAATGTTTAAGCGTTACGCTAACCTGAAAAACCTGATATTGTGAGATAACACATTGGATAAATACTGATAACTGGCAGCGGAACACAGGAGATATGCAATATTTATATAGAACTCGTTACAGTTCTTGAACCTAGTATATTAGAAGCTCACTACTAATTTGTTACTAGTTACTAATCTTCTAGTATGGCACAAACCGACAATAACCGAGACAGCTAATAGCAACCGATTTTCAAGGATCCTAGGAAGGAAATCAAGTTCTCCCTGATCTCAACAACATAATTTGAAGAATTGTCGTTTAATTTCAACTATTTTCATTCACTAGTAATATGGATGATTTGCAGTTAAATTTTGTGATGATTCTAGCGAACTGTTCATGAAATGGATCATTTTCCACCAGGAGCCACATCCAAAGTGTCATACAGCCATTTCTTGTTGACCTTTGCCCAAGGAAGCTTGTGTTTATTTAATATTACTTCAGATGGGTTGATTTATACAGAGACATCTTTCCTTTCGTATTAGTTGGTATTTTATCAAAACAAATTTCATCCTGTTTAAAGATGTGCACATAAGAGCCGCACTAATTAGGAAATGGCGGATCAATAGAAATGTGTGACTGATTTAGGTTGTTTAATTTTTACAAAATCAGCACCATTCCTAGCGCGGTAGGAAAAGCGCCACACAATCGAGGGGAAAAAAACTCTGCGCAATATACGCATGTCGGTTGAAACCGAAAGCAGCACGTTTTGGGCAAGGTGGCAGTGCTCGCAATAGGCCGATACGAAACATTTGCATAACATGCCTACAACGTAAACACAGCACGCACCGAAGCCCGGGCAGCCAGTGCAACACAGCATCTCGGCACTGTGCAACACCGAAGCGGGAAGCGTTGCAGTGTGCATTTCTGGAGTGGCAGAGCGTCGAGGTATCGGTTTCAGAACACACATGCTACACCGACCGGGGCCCCCGATCGATCTGGCCCGATTAGGTTGCCGTTGATACATTTATCAACAGCCTACTGGTGCAGAGGAGTTTTTTTTCTCCCCTGTTTGCGTAGTGTCCCGCTGCATTCGGTGCATGTTTTCCCTCGCGTGACCTCGGCGGAGGTTATGAGAAAAATCGGCCGCCCCATGTCTCAGGTGTGATATTTCATGTCATGTGTATCAATTTTCGGTCCGTGGGTGCACGGGATTGATTTAGTAACGGTGGGCATGGCCAAGTGCTTAGCGTTACGTGTCCGTCTTTTATGTTTGCTTTTAATTTTTATTCCCTTTCGGTTCGGTTAATTAAACTGCGCGGTTTCCATGGGAAAACTGCGCATACGTTACGATCGTGTTATGGTTGCAATGATGGGGAAAAGCTACATTGACAGTATCGTAAATTGAAACGTTGTGTTGCGGTTTGTGCAAAACAAGTACCGATTTGTCGGCCACTTCCGGTAGTATAATGTTTATTGGAGGTATGACTTTAACGTAACTCCAGACAGGACGCATCGAATAACACTACAATTGTGTGACTCATCGGTCACTATCGAGAGGAGCGTGACCGTGGCTTGTGATCTAATGTTTGGAATGTTGATGGGTTGATCCTAGCTCTTGCGTGCCATGTTTGTACGGAACGGATTTGCATGTGAACCAAAACGAACACATGCAAGACGGCTCAAGGTTTTTTTTTCGAAGGAAGTGTCTAGCCTAATCTCGATACCGAACAAATGGAAACGAAGGTGCCTGCAAAAGGGGATTATTAAACACGAGAAGACAAAAAAAACACATACACACCACTGACAGACAAATGAGAGCAGTAATTGTAGCAAATTGCATGCCGTCATCAATTAAGGACAATTTCAGTACGATTTGTATCGTATTTTCTACCAATGGCAAACGTTTGAGCGTTTGAACGCGCAGCGCCCTAAGCCATTAGGAAGGGCGTGCGGTTTTCCAGCGAAATAGTGCACAATCTTGTAAAGGTACAGCTGTCAGGTAAGGGTAAAAGGATGGAATCGCACGCAAAACTACCTATCCGCGGGATTAAACTGTCGTCGACGCTAAGCGACCCTCTCCCGGCGGTCCGCGAAATGGCTGCGTGAACGAGTGAACCGTAAAAATATAATTTATCGCTTATCAAATGGACGGTGCCGGCTGTTGGTATGTGCAGCAGCAAACAGTTGCAGAAATGGAGCTGATGACAGCGGAAAGTGATTGCGCCCGAACCGTGCTACAATGTTGCGTACCGAACGGAGCTAAACGTTAAGCGTGTGCACCGCATTTGCTTGCTTCGGATCGAGATAGACGCGTTGGTGGATGTGAGTCGGAGTTTTTTTTTTTATTGGAACATATTTAAAATTCCTCCAAGTCGAGTTGTGGTTAATGCATTTGCTAAAAAAGGCCTGATAATTGACGGAGCAGAGATCACTAGGCTTAGAAAATGGTTAAAAATATATTTGAAATGCGTAAGGGAATTTAAAATCACTTGAATAATCCACAAAGTAGTACATGTACTAAAAAAAACTTGCTTTTGCTTGTAAGTGTTCGAATAGTTATATAACCTTCCTTACTCATTTTGTGGCATTTCAACTTCAAGGGGTTTTAGCCTGCCATATCTGGCTTCCTTGACAGACCTGCGCAAGGGGGAATGGTCCGAATAGGATTTTGGCCGTTTCTATAGTGTGTTATCCACTGGCCTGGATATTATTGCACACGGAAATGTATTGAAATATTTTAAAGTTATAATCTGTGTGTCCTCGGCTTGTAAATTTTGATGCCTCCAAAATTACGCTGATCCAGTTCTGCGTTATCTTATTTCCCGCAATATCACTATCAGCTTTTCGACTCACCTCTCACACGTGTCTCCCTGGTTCAGGACCTTGGCTAGTCGACAAATTGTGTTTCGAGCCACATCTAACTTCTGTCATAGAACGGGTAAGCAAAGTGTAGAACCTTGACGTTAGAGGTAAATAATTTGCTGTGCTTGTACTGCTGCTGAGTCCGTACTATTCTGAACTACGCCAGAGTTGGCTGGTCGCCCGCGTCCGACGCCGCTATGGATATGCTGGAGACAGTACAGCGGAAATTTGCTAGACTCACCACAAGACGCTTCCTAATTCTGCCTTACCTGGGCCTGATCAGCATCAAGGATCGCCATTATGTAATAAAAATAGTATTAGTTAAAAAAATAATAAAAATGAATATTTCTGTGAATCTCCGTGTCCTGTCAGTCATTCTTCGTATTCTGTAGCATGATCACAGATCCCATATGACGTTTTTTTCGCATCAAACTCGGATTTCTGGTCATATTATCTGGTTTCTGACTCACAGAGATGAAGTGTTTAATATGTCTTTGCAGGTCACACACAGACTTTTTTTTATTTCTATGATAAAAATCAGTTAAAAACCAAGAATTATTTAGATGCTATAATACTTATCGTATAAATATTCGATTTCACTAGTATTTCTAACCTTCAACTGTGCGCACTAATAGAAGTGGAAGCATTCAGCAGTAGAAGTGGATGGGTCCTAGGTAGTAACCATGGGCCTAGAGATAAATAAGAAATAAAAAGTTTTTAATACATCCTCTCACATATTACGCAGCAGGAAGTATTGAAGTATAGCAACGCTTTGCCATTTATGTGTATACTAAATATTTATTTATTTATTTATTTACTCCATTATGACGGACACTAAGCCGTATTGTCGACACCGCCAGTGTCGATGTTAAATAATCATTATTTACAATGCTTACAAGGCATTTCCTCCTTGTATTTTGCCTTATCCCGGGCATACTCGGTTGTGATGGGTTGTGTGATTGGTACAGATGAGACTAT